>JAWZYU010000092.1:391277-674277 GCA_038380435.1 Ryuthela nishihirai
TTCACTAAAAGCACCCCACTCATTATAATTATGATTATACTCTTCTTAATAATTATTGATACTTGATAGCATAGTTCCATGTGTTGAAGTGCTTAAAAACATTTAACAGTGTCATAGAGAATTAAATAACTTTAATTTTAATTACTTCACTGTGTACCTCTACTCTAATTTTTGTTAGAGTTGGTAAGGCTTGTAGCAATTGGTTTAGCATTACTTCTGATGTTCGACAAGGTGCATTTTGTCTCCTTTTCTCTTTAGTTTGGTTGTTGATTATTTTATGAGAAATTTACTTCAAGGGAAAAATTTTGGCCTTAAATGGGATGGAGATACTAAAATTTTGATTTAGATTATGCTTATGGTTTATCCCTTATGGCAAATGATGTTGATGAGATGAACTCTTTCATTCGAGCTGTTGATGAGACTGGTAGTAGAGTAGGTCGAGCTGTTAACGATAGTGGTAGTAGAGTAGGTTTGGTTATAAACAGAGAAAAAACTAAAGTGATGAAAACTGGTCAGGCAGGCTGTGATCCTGTTAATCTGAATGGTTGCAGTCTTGAGCTGGTGTCAGTTTAATTATCTTGGGAGCTATGTAACAGATAATGGTGATGTGCAGCATGAGATTAACAGACAAATAGGGAATGCTGTCTGGACTATTAAGAATCTATGGAAGGTGTGGAGAAATAGGCGTATACACCTAAAGACTAAAATTAGAGTGTATAATAGTTTGGTTCTTTCTAGACACTTTGTAAACAAGATAACAGGAAACTAGGTGCTTTTAATTCTGGATGCTTACGTAGTGTCTTGGGCATTAAGTGGTTCAACTTTGTAACTAATGATGAGGTTAGGCAAAGGAGTTTGCAACCTCCTTTAAGCAGCATATTGTGCAGAGAGAGACTCTGTTGGTTTGGCCATGTTGCCCGTATGAATAATTATAGATTGGCGAATAGGGTTATGAACAGTGTGCCTAAAGGCCTCAGAAAGAAGGGGAGACCTAGGATGCGGTTGGCAGACAATGTCAAACAGGACCTTGTTAGAATTGGTGTACAGTGGCCGGATGCAGCAGATGTAGCTCAGGAGAGATATGTTTCGGAACTAAATTGCATAATTTGATTGAACCTCCATAGCTATTGGCTGGAGGAGGAGGAGGAGGAGGAGGAGGAGGAGGCGGTGGTGGTGGTTTATAAATAAACATGGGATTCGCCTGGTGGGTTACACAGGAATATGATAGATTATATTTTAATTAGCAGCAAATAGACTAGTTCAGTTAGTAATACCAGATCACACAGAGTAGCCAAATTTGGGTCTGATCATTATCTAGTCAAAAGTGTTTTGCAGCTGAAGTTTAAGCAGTAAGAATTGTACTAAGGTTAAAAAAATTAGCTATAACACTGAATGCCTGAAAGATCCAGATATAGCAAAACATAGCATGATAGGTTACTTAGTCAATATGACAACAGTGGTTTGGTTACTGCTGAAGTTGGGAAAGAATGGGATCAGTTTAAACAGGCTTTTCTTGAAACCAATAGTACTCTTTTAGGTAAAAGGGAACAGAAGAAACAAAACTATTTGACTGGTGAGGCTATGGAACTTATTTCTGAAAGAAGGAAGTGCAAGATTATTACAAATCAACACCCTACTAATCCTAACAGAAGGCATTACTACATGCTTAATAAACGTGTAGAAGATCAGTTAATGGCTGATAAGAAACTTTGGCTTGATAGCTTGGCTGACAAAGGAGAGGAAGCAGATAGACAGCACAACAGTAGAGGGTTGTACCAGATTATTAATGTTTTAAGTGGGAAGAAACAGACAAATACACATTGATTAAGCAATAAACATAGGAAGGTGGTTGAAGGTGATAATTCTGTAATGGCTAGGTGGGCTTATCATTTGAGAGATGTTCTAAATAATGTGATTATTTTTACTCCCAATGTTTCCACCAATGAGAGATGCATTGCTGGCTTGTGTTGTGACATGGTTGACTGAAATTATATTTTTTTTATGATAGAAGCCTTGTTCCTAATAATTTTACTAGACCTATTATTGTCTGCAGTTTTAAAAAAAGATGATTGCAGTTCTTGTGATAATTATAGAGGAATTAGTTAACTTTCTGTTCCAGGTAAAGTTCTTTGCATGATTATCATCATCATCATCATCATCATCATCATCCTCAAGCAGCCATGGGCTACGGAGGTCCAACCAGACCGTGCAATTTAGTTCTCCAAGAAAACCTGTCCTGAGCTACATCTACTGCATCTGGCTACTGCACACCAATTCTAACAAGGTCCTGTTTGACATTGTCTGCCCACCGCATCCTAGGTCTCCCCTTCTTTCTGAGGCCTCTAGGCACACTGTTCATAACCCTATTCGCCAATCTATAATTATTCATATGGGCAACATGGCCAAACCAACGGAGTCTCTCTCTGCACAATATGCTGCTTAAAGGAGGTTGCAAACTCCTTTACCTAACCTCATCATTAGTTACAAAGTTAAACCACCTAATACCCAAGATACTGCGTAAGCATCTAGAATCAAAAGCATCTAGTTTCCTGTTATCTTCTTTACACAGCGTCCAGGTTTCACTACCATAACTAACCCTAGAAAGAACCAAACTATTATACAGTCTAATTTTAGTCTTTAGGTGTATACGCCTATTTCTCCACAATCTCCATAGATTCTAAAAGTCCCAGCAGCAATACCTATTCGTCTGTTAATCTGATGCCACACATCACCAGTATCAGTTACATAGCTCCCAAGATAATTAAATTGTGACACCTGCTCAAGACTGCAACCATTCAGATTAACTGAATCACAACCTGCTTGACCAACTTTCATCACTTTAGTTTTCTCTCTGTTTATAACCAAACCTACTCTACTACCAGTCTCATCAACAGCTCGAATGAAAGAGTTCATCTCATCAACATCATTTGCCAAAAGGGCTAAATCATCAGCATAATCTAAATCAGAAATTTTCGTATCTCCAGCCCCTTTAAGGCGAAAAGCTTTCCCTTGAAGTGAATTTCGCATAACATAATCAACAACCAAACTAAAGAGAAAAGGAGACAAAGTGCACCCTTTCGAACACCAGAAGTAATGCTAAACCAATTGCTACAAAACTTACCAACTCTCACACATGACTCAGTGTTATTATAGAGAGCTTTCATTATGTCAACTAACTTGTCTGGTATACCATATGATTTCACAATCAACCACAAATTATGACGATCAACAGAGTCGAAAGCCTTTTTGAAATCAACAAAGCTAGCAACCAAAGGTTTCTGAAACTCTAAACATTTCTCAAGAATCTGCCTAAGTGAAAATATCTGATCTACACATCCCCTACCACTTCTGAATCCACATTGCTCATCACGCAATTGCCTGTCAACCAGATTCTTAATTCTATTAAGCACAATCATGGAAAGAACTTTACCTGGAACAGAGATCAGGCTGATACCCCTATAGTTATCATAAGAACTGCGATCACCTTTTTCGAAAATAATATAGTAGGGATAATAATAGCTAATAGGGATAATAATAGCTCTGGTAAAATCTTTAGGAACCATGCCTTTATCATAAAAGATATTCAGAATTTCAGTCATCCAAGTGGTAACCGAAACATTCCCAGCTCTAAGCATTTCGGTGGTAATTTCATCTACCCCTGGGGATTTATGTAGTTTAAGTTTAGAAACAGCCAAAATAACTTCAGATTGTGTTATAGGGCCAACATTAAAGCCACCAATGCATCTATCATCATTGCAAACAATGGGAGTAGAACTAACCACATTGTTTAGAACATCACTGAAATGCTCAGCCCATCTAGCCATCACAGAATCCTCCCCTTCTACAACCTTACCTTGTTTATCCTTCAATCCTTGTATACCTGTCCGTTTTCTACCACACAAAACATTAACTATCTGGTACAGCTCTCTGCTGTTGTGCTGTCTAACTGCTTCCTCGGCTTTGTCAGCCAAACCATTAAGCCAAAGATTCTTATCTGCAGCTAACTGATCTTTTACATGTTTATTAAGTTCTCTGTAATGCTTTCTATTAGGACTAGTAGGGTATTGCTTAAGGACATTCCTGCAGTTCTTTCTTTCCGAAATAAGCTCAGGTGCCTTATCACTCAGATAATTCTGTCTCTTCTGCTCCTTTTTTCCTAAAAGCGTACCGTTAGTGTCCAAAAAAGCCTGTTTAAAATGATCCCATTCTTCCTCAACTGCAGTAGTAAGCATACCATGAATATCATAATGACTAAGTAACCTGTTATGGTAAGCCTTGGCTATAACTGTGTCTTTCAGAGCTTCAGTATTAAAAGTAAATTTTTTAACCCTAGCACAACACTTTTTAAGTTTAAGTTACAAGACACTTTTAAGTAGGTAATGGTCAGATCCAATTTCAGCTCCCCTATATGCCCTGGTATTTCCAACAGAACAAGCCCATTTGCTGTTAATTAATATGTAATCAATCATATTCTTATGCAGCCCATCAGGTGAAACCCATGTGTACTTATGTATGTCGCGGTGTTTGTAGTAAGTGTTAGTTATTCTGAAACCATTGAGTTTACTTACCTGTAGGAGACGTTGCCCATTGCTATTGCAGCTACCAATACCAAAAGGGCCTATCACCCCTCCCCAAAGGTCAGAGTTCGTACCAACTTTGGCATTGAAGTCACCTAGAACAAGGGTAATATCTCCTTTCTTGACAGAATTCAAAATATCCTGAAGTTGTTCATAAAACCTATCCTTCTCATCCTCATCTGCATCCTCAGTGGGGGCATAACAGCAGATAACATTCAGGTCTTTAACGCTTGTCTGAAATTTTGCTGTAAGAAACCTTTGATTAATGCACTCATATCCTAGAAGAGCATCACTAGAGTGTCTGCTGAGAAGCAGTCCCACACCTTGGTGATGCTTATTTTCGTCCCTCCCTGAAAAGAGAAATTTAAGATTATTTATAAGAATCTGACCTTTATCTGTCCGTCTGGTCTCTTGCAAGCCGAGAATATCTAAATTATAATGGTGGAATTCTTGTGTGAGGACATCAAGAGAAAAAGCTCTGTGCAGAGTCCTCACATTCCAACTACCTATGGAGAGAAAATGGTTAGTAGGATGTTTAAAGAAACTATGTTTATTGAGAGAGGGAATGCCGACAATATCAAACAGCCCCCTAATCGCAGACATGGGGCAAAGACCCGTTCCCCCACCACTAAAGGCTGAAGCCATCTACACTGGAAGACTTCCTCCAATGTAGAATTTGACGATGCCAATAGAAGCAAAGAGTTCAGGTGCCTGCGATGACCTCTGCTCAGGATTATCCACCAGCTGATAAACATATCCTGTGAATCTATTCACTTGGGGCTGTCAACCCACAAACAAAGAGAAAACACAGCGGAAGATTTTCCCTCCACAGAAGCCCACCAGTGCAGCAAAATCAGGATCCATAATCAAGATCAGAGCCATAAATCTGTCCAGTCCAGTAGGTTTATATGGTCAGCACCAGGACCCTGTGTGGTTGACCACTCCTCAGCAGGTAGAAAAAAAAAGAAAAGTAGCCATAGTTGTCCAGATCAGTAGGTCACAGTAATCTGGCAGCCCTCCCCTTCCGTTCACTTCCACAAGAGAGTATCTCTTTTGTAAGTTACTAACAGTCTGCACCACGAGAAGGCGGGGTCGGACATTAGGTGCTAGGCCTGGCCGGTTCTATGCATCATCACAGGGGATTGGTGCATAGCTCTCCTTCCAGTGACTACCTAGCTACCACTTACAGACCAACAAAACACTACACACCGCAATTTCTATCATAAACAGATCACTTGAAACATTCGTTAAAAGTTTTGCAGTTTTGATATTTAGTGATCTCTAATGATATAAATTAAAATTGATGAATGCGAATTACATTTCCTTAGTAACCAACTAAAAAAGAGATTTCCAATTATCTCTCCGAACAAAACCGTTCCGTTTCTTACCTACCTTGGGCTTAGGGTCAACTCACTGTTGTCAATGGAATTTCCAAGACTGTCGCATTCCAGGACCAAAATTTCAAATTTCTAGCATAACTACAACGTTTGCAATATTCGTTTTAGATTTTTAGATTTTTTCCACCGTTAGAGGGCGCAATTATAGGTTTTTTGGGAAATTCGCAAAATGCAAATTGTAATATTTCATCAATACCTGTCCAACCCAAAAAGAATTTTTAATTTATCTCTAAAAACATACACTTTTCCGTTAAAAGAAAAAAGTTGCATTCACCTCCCCCCCTCCTGGGTCTAAATGGTCAATTGATTGTTGCCAAAGGAAATTTCGTAACTTTAAGATTTCAACATCAAAATTTCAAACTTCTAACAACTACATCATTTGGAATATTCGTTTATATAAAGTTTCAAAAATTTCCACCGTTAGAGGGCGCAGTTATAACTTTTGGGAGATTCGAAAACTGCTATTCATAATATATCATTAATACCTATCTAACATAAAAAGAATTTTCTATCTATCTGCATAAACGAAAACGTTCGATGTATACAGGTGGACAGACAACAAAACAAAATTATCTATATTTTTTTGAAAAGCCCTATTTACTTTTCCTTTTTTAGCCGTTTTCCAAAGTGCTTCCAGTGATGAACCTTGCAATCTGCATCAAATATTACCCTACCCTTTTCCGGAATCCATAAGTACGGTGCAATACCATTCAGCTATGCACCCTAAACAATTCGAGCGACTACCAAACATGACGTCCAATTTTGAGATGGCCAACCTCTACCTATATAGGGCCTCTATTAGCACACAATTTTCAGTCATATCGTAATTCGAATATTAGATCAAAGTTTACCAAAACTTACCCATCTTCTATCGTATCACCTAGTTCATATCGTAATAGTGTCACATGCAGTTTAATTCGTCATCACACTAGAAAATTATTTCATTCTAAAATAAGTCAATACTTCGGAAAATATGTGACATAACAAACTTCTTTCAAATTTTTCACATGAAGCTTTTCTAACGTTTCAATCGTCCAGAACCCGAACGCCCTCTAGTAACTGAAAGAGCGAAGTTGCATTTATGAGGAAATCTATATTATTCTTCGACATTAGGAGGGAAGTTTCCTTGCTCATTTCATATCCCACTCTTTCGGTATCCTTTTCCTAAGTTTCAAAATCCTTCCAATTGCTGCACACTGCATTTAAAAGTTTCTAGGAATCGAGAAAATTTTTTTAATGATTTCATTGAAGGTGCACAAAAAGAGCATTAATGAGGATCTTAGACACAGAACAATATACGGGTACTAGAGACGGCATCTGCTCTGATTGACGGGGCAGCCAAGGAGCCGTGTTAAGCGGGTCAAGAACGGAAAAAATGCTGTAGCTTTACACAGAGTTTAAAGGCAATATAGATGGCACAGGAGATCAATAGACGCGTACATTAATGCACACTGCAACTTTTTTAGAAGTAGCATTAGAAACCAATATATTACAGTACTTAAATATTTGTCCGTTTTCAGAAATAGCTATTTTTCCTTATTTTTTAATAATAGCAAATCATTAAGCTAACGATAAAAACGCATCTATATGGAAAGCAGTGTTATGAAAATTTGTACTTACATCGGTTTGAATCATCTTTGTGGCTCTGTGGGAGTAACATACTGCTTTCGATCATGATTAAACCGGTTTCAAGAGTCTGGAAGCCTCTAGTGCCAGCTGATTAGGAATGGCCTGCTAATTTAAACATTATATTACCAAAGAATTAAAAAATGGAATGGGTAATAAATTTCGAAAATTTTTTTAGTGTTTTTGTTAGAGAAATTTCTTTTTTTTTTCATCAGGGCTCGGGTAATATATAAATCTTTTTTCTAAAGTTTATCAGCAGATCCAGCTTTAGATTTCAGCTAAATCTATGCAGAGCGTGCTTACGGAGACATCCGATGGCACAGATCCTACTTCATTCCAGTGCAGCAAAGGTGACAAATTTTTTTCAACGAAGTGCTCTGAAACTCTTATGAAACGAGTAAGCGCTCAAAAATGGTTTAAAGTTAATAATATCAATACATCTATATGAATTACATTACAATATACAGGAACTTTAAAATGCAAAGTCATTCTTGCCTGTTTTATGGAATAAAATATTTCGAATTTATTTTATAATTTCGAAATGAAATGAAGAAAACAAGCTTTACATGAAATTTTCTAGAAGTAAACACTCCGCTCCATAAAAAGAAAGAACAGCCAAAACATTAGTTCTGTTAATAGAAGACCTTTAACCACGGAGGTATGAATGAGAGGATATGCCCTAACACGCTTTCGCTATCGAAGGTTATGATGCTCACGCAGCAGGGCGGTCGCCATGTTTTTGCTTCCAAAACAAACCGTCTGCCGCTGCAATCAAGCCTATTTTTCACGTGCTATACTCAGTTTCACTGAGCGTTATATACGGGAAGATCATTTTTTATGACTAAGAGAAAGCCCATTTAAACTATTTGGAATTTATATTGCTTTTTTTTTAATATAATGAATATTTCCATACAGAATTACTGTGTAGCAGAACTATTTATGTATTTCGTTGAATACAACAATAACAAACAATTACAAGATTTTGAAAGTTTATTTACACTGCACTGATAATAGTAGAAAACATTTTATGGATAAAACAATAAACATTATATGCAATAGCAGCATTTAAACTGCAAAAAACACATTTGTGAGTTCAGAAGAGAGCTGTTTTACGTTAAAAAAATATTCATTCCACAAAAATAAAAAATATTTGCTTAACGAAACAAAGTCAACAGTGTAGGAGTCAGAATGGCAGTTTTTAAAAACACTTTAAACTTTGGTGGAGAAATCATGTATAATACACCTACATTAAAATGCTTTCCAGTGATTTCTCACAATAGTAAAGATTCAACTCCAAAAATATATTAATAATTTATGACACCAACTATTAAGACAATTATGAGTGTACTGAATTTTCATTTTAAATGCATAAGCCTATTTTTATTGAATTTGTTATTAAATCTCACAAAATTTGTCAACTTAAAAACCTTATTCATAAACTGTTTTAAATAACAAAAATCCAAAACTTAATTAAAATAAAAGTACAGTCAATTTAAATACAAATCTCATTCCGAATATAAATAATCAGACCGTTTTCTCTATGGGTTTTGAAAGTACTATATTCTGCAATTCCAGATTGAAATGGAAATATCTTTAATTCTAATATTTACTTTATGCTAAAATTAATATAGAAATATCATATACACATTACTAACGAACAAATATTTTTATTATTACACAAAAATATATACTGGGATGTTATTTAAACATAAACATCAGTTGAGGAAAAAAATTCATTTCGCACATAAATCCTCATTAAATTTAAATCCAAAAAAATACTTTCATAAACAGTAAATGTATTTATGTGCAGTGGGGTTCTGAATTTTAAATTTGCATACTTTATTACATTTCGTATATTAAATTACACCTCATACCTTAAATGATTCTCAGTCAACACAATATTTTAGGATTTATGTAGTTTGAACTAAGCAAAGATGATGCTAGGCAGAAATCCCTTAAAGTAGCAGTGTACAAGAGATTGGTCATTTGTTCAGCAATGTTGCCCACATACATAACTGTAGATTTGCATATAGGATAATGAAGTGTACCTAAATACGTTAGATTACAATGAGGTGGGCAGTTTCAAACTAACCTCACTAAAATTAATCTGCAGTGGCCAAATGATATTTGGAAAACTAAATAACACTCTTCAAATACACAATTGAAAACCTTCTTGCTCAGAAATTAACATAAACTAAAATTCTTTGTCATTGAGCAATAAATTTTTTAAGTTTTTGATTCAAACTAATTGCACGTTAAAAGGTTTTAGGAGAAAACTCGGAAGCTTTTCAGAGCAAGGACAGTGATCCTTCTTCAGTGAAGTGACACTATGTGAAAAGGTGAAAGAAGATGGGCACTGTGAGTCACAGAGACTTCATCAGTTGAGATGGACACTATGAGAATACCTTATGTGACTGAAGTAGTCACCACATAGTGTCACCTCACTGAAATAGCACACATATATTTGGGTTTTCCTTTGGTGTATAAGAAAATGGTTCTGAAGTTGAAATTTGCATGCAAATTTCCTTTTACGTATATCACATACATATGGGTTTTCCCCGTATTTGTTAGAAAATGGTTCTGAAGTTCATATTTGTGTGTGGCAGGGGTGGCTCAGTCGGTAGCAGGCCAGGCTCGTAATCTGTAGTTCCCAGGTTTGAGTCCCAGCTGGGTCAACGCTGAAATTTTTCTCTGCAAAATTCCTCGCCCTGCCCACGGTCAGTAGGGGACAAAGATGGGCTTGGAAAGGCTGACTTCCATTAGACGGGATGTTAAGCCATGGCTAAATGTGCGGGAGAGTCATAACCTGTGCACGTTAAAGAACATGCAGAATGGCCTCCATGGGAGGCTATCATCTGTCTCCCAACAGCTGTTCTAGTGGGTCCCCTCCTCCAACTTTCTCTGAGCTTTCAGAGACCATGTGGCCTGGCCATTTAGCCCATGGTGTGCAAAAATGTGCCGCTCAGAGGTAAAACAACCCAAATCATATTTGCATGCAAATTTCTTATTACATATTTCAAAAACATGCAGTTTTACCCCTGTATGGATCAGACAATGAACCTTATGATTAGATTTCAGTGCAAATTGCTTATTGCATATTTCACACATAAGCAGTTTTCTCCCTGTGTGTGTGAGAACATAGCACCTAAGGGTAGATCTCAGTGCCAATTTCTTATTACATATTTCACATACTTGTGGTTTTACCCCTGTGTGGGTCAGACAATGAGCCACAAGAATAGACTTTACAGCAAATTGCTTATTACATATCTCACATATATGCAGTTCTCTCCCTGTGTGTCAGAACATGCTTCCTAAGAGTACAATTTAGTGCAAATTTCTTATTACATATTTAATATACATGCAGTTTCTGCTTTGTATGTGTCATAAAATGCTCCCGAAGATGAGACTTAAGTATACATTTCCTATTACATACTTCACATACATGCGCTTTTTCCCCGTGTGTCAGAAAATGCATCCTAAGGCTAGACATCTCTCCAAATTTCTTACTACATATTTCACATACATGTAGCTTTTCCCCTGTGTGTCAGAACATGTTTCCTAAGGGAAGATTTCAGTGCAAATTTCTTATTACATATTTCACATACATGTGGTTTTTCTCCTGTATGTGTCAGAAAATGATCCCTAAGATGAGACATCTGTCCAAATTTCTTATTGCATATTTCACATACATGTGGTTTTTCCCCTGTGTGTCTCAGAACATGCTTTCTAAAGGTAGATTTCAGTGCAAATTTCTTATTACATATTTTACATTCATGCGATTTTTCCCCTATGTGTGTCAAAAAATATTGCCTAAGATTTGTAATCAGTGCAAATTTCTTATTGCATATTTCACATTCATGTGGTTTTTCCCGTGTGTGTCAGAAAATGCTTTCTAAGACTAGACATCTCTCGAAATTTCTTATTGCATATTTCACATTCATGCAGATTTTCCCCTGTATGTGTTAGAAAATGTCTTCTAAGATCACACATCCGTCCAAATTTCTTTTTACATATTTCACATACATGTGGTTTTTCCCCTGTGTGTGTTAGAACATGGGTTTTAAGGGTAGACTTCAGTGCAAATTTCTTATTGCATATTACACATACATGCAGTTTTTCCCCTGTGTGTGTTAGAAAATGCCTTCTAAGATAACACATCCGTCCAAATTTCTTTTTACATATTTCACATACATGTGGTTTTTCCCCTGTGTGTGTCAGAACATGGGTTTCAAGGGTAGACTTCAGTGCAAATTTCTTATTGCATATTACACATGCATGCGGTTTTTCCCCTGTGTGTGTCAGAAAATGCCACCTAAGGGTAGCCTTCAGTGTAAATTTCTTATTACATACTTCACATACATGTGGTTTTTCTCCCGTGTATGTCAGAAAATGCACCTTAAGTTGAGACATCTTTGCAAATTCCTTATTGCATATTTCACATACATGTGATTTTCCCCCTGTATGTGTCAGAACATGATCCCTAAGATGAGACATCTGTCGAAATTTCTTATTGCATATTTCACATTCATGTGGTTTTTCCCCTGTGTGTGTCAGAACATGCTTTCTAAGGGTAGATTTCAGTGCAAATTTCTTACTACATACTTCACATACATGTGGTTTTTCTCCTGTGTGTGTCAGAAAATGCACCTTAAGTTGACACATCTTTGCAAATTTCTTATTGCATATTTCACATACATGCGGTTTTTCCCCTGTATGTGTCAGAACATGATCCCTAAGATGAGATATGTGTCCAAATTTCTTATTGCATATTTCACATACATGCGATTTTTCCCCTGTATGTGTCAGAACATGATTCCTAAGATGAGACATCTGTCCAAATTTCTTATTGCATATTTCACATTCATACAGTTTTTCCCCTGTGTGTGTCAAAACATGCTTTCTAAGAGTAGATTTCAGTGCAAATTTCTTACTACATACTTCACACACATGCGGTTTTTCTCCTGTGTGTGTCAGAAAATGCAGCTTAAGTTGACACATCTTTGCAAATTTCTTATTGCATATTTCACATACATGGGATTTTTCCCCTGTATGTGTCAGAACATGATCCCTAAGATGAGCCATCTGTCCAAATTTCTTATTGCATATTTCACATTCATGAGGTTTTTCCCCTGTGTGTGTCACAACATGCTAAGGGTAGATTTCAGTGCAAATTTCTTATTACATATTTCACATATATGCGATTTTCCCCGTGTGTCAGAAAATGCATTCTAAGATCAGACAAGTGTCCAAATTTCTTATTATATATTTCACATACATGTGATTTTTCCCCTGTATGTATCAGAAAATGCTTAATAAGGTTAGACAACTATGCAAATTTCTTATTACATATTTGACATACATGTGGCATTTCCTCAGTTGTCCTATGTTTAATAAAGTAACACCTAGAATCAGACTTCTCTGATGATTCCTTTTTACTCATTTTTAAGATGTGCTCATTCTTTCCTGGGTGATTCAGAAAGTAGTCCTTAAATCTGCATATGAAATTTCTTGTTATATATTTCAGGGATATGTGGCTTCTCTTCTGTGTCTGTTCGATAATGAAATTTCAACCATCCTTTACTTGAAAATCTATGTTTACACATTTAAAATATGTGGTTTTTCATTTTTGCATATCACATTTTGAACCTCAAGATATGGTGTTTCAGCAAATTCCTAGTTATGTATTTCACACTCGCGAAGGTTCTCTATCGTATGTGCCAAATAATGATTATTTAGGTGAGCTTTTTGTGTAAATTCTTCACTACATATTTAAGAGATGTGTCTTTTCTTCTTTGCAACAGGTAATAGACCATAAATGAGCTTTGTTCACTAACATATTTTTATATAGAGTGCAGAGTTTTTTTTCCTTTTGTGCTATTGAAAATGGTATTCAGGATTCTGCTTTGTTTTAAATGAATTTTTGCAATTTTCACATATATGAGGCCTGTATTCTGTGCGAGTAAAATAAAAAATATCACATACTTTGTTTCAAAATTTCTGTTTTATACTTCACTGATATATGTCCTCTCTTCTGTGCGAAATAAAAGATTTTTAGCAAAATTTTTTATGCCCAATATTTGCATTGCTTTACTTGTGCATGTAAATGTTATTGGATTCTGGAGATTTGGTTGTCTTTTGTATTGTGTTTGTAAAATACTGACATTAGAGCAGAAGCTTGGTTTTGAAATTTTCATTGCATATTTCACCGATATGACTTTCCTATATATTAGAATATAGGTGCTGTTCAATCAATATTCTCTATAACATAATATGACATGGTAAAATTTCTGCATGTTATCTCAGAAATGCTCTTCATATCTTTCTTTCTGGAAAAACTTCCTACACACAAGAGAGTTTGTTCTGGTCACAGTAATAGTTCCAACTCAGATTTCAATTCTTCTACTTTCTCACAAATATAAAGTATTTCTTTGCATTCTTGTAAGTCCCTTATGACAAATAAGAAACATTATTTTTTGTTCCACCTAAAGCAAATTAGATTTTAATTTATTCAATGTCGTTTTCACATTATTTTAGGCACATCTTTTAGTGTTGAAAACATGACACATATTTTGTCAATTTGCTAAAATATGTTCCATTTCAATGAATAATGAGGCATATATATTTTTGTGCAAGGAAAATATAAATGTGTAAACACTTAGAATTTATTCTTTTGAAGTATAGAATTTTGAACAGTAGATTAGTGTCAACCAAATGTTTAAAAGAATTTTTTTCAACTTCTCTAATTTTCTGCTTTCTGTCAGTGTTCATTTACTATGTATCTTTATTTCAAGCTTCTTAGTTTTAAGTACTTGGCTATATATACCTAGAAATGAAATAACGTAATCAGACAGATGAATAAACAAAATATATACAATGAACAAAATTAAAACAAAGAGGATGAAACTGTTTAATAATTCATTAGTGGCAGATTTCGAGCCAGGCTGGCAATCTGCCATTTCCAGTCTCTAGTCGCTGCTGTACAAACATTTAGATTCTCCCTCCCCCCTCTTACCCTGCTGTGGTGAGAAAGCAGAGAGTGATGGATTTGGAAAGTCCGTTGCTGTCCTCTTTCTTTGATCGAATGTGCCACCATAACACCATCTAGAGTGAGAGGTTGTCAACGAATGTTAGCTAATAGTCATCAAGAAAACTGTATCCTTAAAATGTCACTGTGAAAAAAAGGTTCTGAAAGTAGCTAGAATATAAAAATTAAAAATATTCTTAAAGAGTCACTAGAAAAAAAATTATATTCGTAAATAGCCACCAGAATGAACTACAATATTAAAAGCTAGGAGAAAAACAAACCTATATCTTTAAAGAGACCGTGGCATAAAATTTACATTCCTAAGAAGCCTCTAGATAGCAATCTATATCGTTAAAGAGCCAATAGAAAAAGAAAAATATTCTTAAGTAGGAAAACGAATATCGCCTGTGGCGCATATGAGAATCTCATTTTCAAAGAGAATGAAGTTTTCCCTAATGTTTCATTCCTTAAAAGTTTTAATTTTAGCAAGATAAATGATGGGGAAAATACAAATAGTATTTTATTAGTAAATATACAACATAAAAGTATTTGTTTTTTAATTCTTAAATTGAAGTAGTTTCATTTTCCACACACCTCTCAGAAAAGTGGGTATATTATTGCTGTCAGTGGAATATCCTTCAAAAGATTGTAACTAAAACTCATTACAGTTGTGATTTTCATTTTTAGTAATCTGTAAAGATATTGTATTGAAATTACTAAATATTCGATAAATGCAAATTAAACACCCTATTTCATTAGTACCAATCACACTAAATGTTTTGTAATTATCAGTTTCATTGTTTCCAAAGGAAACTTCATGACGTCCAAATTACACCATCAAAAATCCATATTTCTATAATTAATACATTGTTGCAATATTCGGGTTTGTAAAGGGTAGTTAGGCAAAAACTGGAAGGAGAACTGTGTACCATTCCCCAGCATAATGCACAGAACTGATGCACCTAATGTCCGACCTCACCTTCTAATGGTGCAGGCTGTTAGCACTTTTCGAGAGATATTCTCTTTTGGAAGGAAATGGAATGGGAAGGCTGCCAACTCAGTGTGGGCTACTGATCCGGTCATCCGTAGCCACTTTTTCTTTTTTTTCAACCCTACTGAGGAGTGGTCAACCTCACCGGATCATGGTGTTGATCATTTGTACCCATTAGACTGGACTGGTTTATGGATTTGACCTTGATTATGGATCCTGGACTTGCTGCATTAGTGGGTCTCTCTTGAAGGAGAATCTGCTGCTATGTTATCTGTTTGTCTGTGGGTTGCCAGCCCTAAGTGAACAGAGGCATGGGATAGCTTATAACAGCTAGTGGATAATCTTGCTCAGAGGCCATCACATGTACCTGAACCCTCACTTAGCTAGTTGGGCATCAATTCTAAAGTGAAATAACGTGTCTCAGGCAGGCCACATAGCTCTACGAAAGCACCACTTGAAAATGTGGTGTCTGAAGTCCCTACAGGCATCGGTGACTTCAGCCTTTAGTGGAAGTGGAACAGGTCTTTGCCCCATGCCTGCGATCAGGGGTCTGTTTGATATTGTTGGCCCTACCTCTCTCAATAAATCTAGTTTCTTTAAAAATCGTACTAATCACTTTCTACCTGCAAGTTTGTCCAATGTGAAGACATTATATAAAGTTTATTCTTTTGATGTCCTAACGCAGGAATTCTAGCATTAATACCTAGATATTCTAGGCTTGCAATAGACCAGATGGACCAGTAAAGGTGAGATGATTAAAAATAACTGGAAATTTCTCTTTTCAGCCAGGGATTATGGAAAGCATCTCCCAGGTGTAGGTTTGTTTCTCAGCAGACACGCCAGTGATGCTCTTCTAGGAAAATACTTCATTAATGAGAGATTTCTTAGTGCAAAATTGGAAACAAAAGTTAAAGACTTGAGTGTCATCTGTTGATATGCCCCCAGACAGGACTCTGATGAGAATGAGAAGGGTATGTTTTACAGCCAGTTTCAACAACAACAATAACTTCACAGGGATTGGGACTTCCTTTTTCAGACTTTCCCATTTTCTATTTTTATATGAAGATATTTTGAGTTATGTGAAGAAAGGAGGTAATTCTCTTGTGCTAGGTCACTTCAATGCTAAACTTGGTACTAACTCTAATCTTTCAGCAGCACTAGGTGCCTTTGGCATTGGTAGTTCCAATGGCAATGGGGAATGTCTCCTATAGGTAAGTAAACTTAATGGTTTGCGAATAACTAACACATACTATAAACACTGGGACATTTATAAATATACATAGAAATCACCTGATGGGTTGCACAGGAATATGATAGTTTATATTTTAATTGACAGCAAATAGGCTAGTTCAGTTAGAAATACCAGATTATATAGGGTAGCCGAAATTGGGTCGGACCATTATCTGGTCAAAAGTGTTTGCAGCTGAAGTTTAAGCAGTAAGAAACATTGTGCTAAGTTAAAAAAAGCTTAGCTATAACACTGAATGCCTAAAAGATCCAGAAATATACAAACATACCATAACAGACTACTTAGTCAATATGACAATAGTAGTTTGGTTACTGCTGAAGTTGGGAAAGAATGGGATCAGTTTAAACAGGCTTTTCTTAAAACCAATAGTACCTTTTTGGGTTCAATCTTTATCCTTTTTGGGTTAAAGGGAACAGAAGAAACAAAATTATTTGACTGGTAAGGTTAGGGACCTTATTTCTGAAAGAAGGAGGTACAAGGTTATTAAGAATCAACACCCTACTAATCCTAACAGAAGGCATTACTACATGCTTAATGAATGTGTAAAAGATCAGGTAAAAGCTGATATGAATCTTTGGCTTGAAAGCTTGGCTGACAAAGCTGAGGAAGGAGTTAGACAGCACAACATCAGAGGGTTGTACCAGATTATAAATGTTTCAAGTGGGAAGAAACAGACAGGTACACATGGATTAAGCAATAAGCATAGCAAGGTGGTTTAAGGTGAGCATTCTGTGATGGCTAGGTGGTCTGATCATTTCAGAGATGTTCTAAATAATGTGATTATTTCTACTCCCATTGTTTCCACCAATGAGAGATGCATTGCTGGCTTGTGTTGTCACATGGCCAACCGAAATTATGATTTTTTTATGATAGAAGTGTTGTTCGTAAGAATTTTACTAGACCTATTGTTGTCACCAGTTTTTTTTGCCCAAAAAAATGATTGCAGTTGTGATAATTATAGGGGAATTAGTTAATTTTCTGTTTCAGGAAAAGTTCTTTGCATGATTATAATTAATAGAATTAAGAATTTTGGTTGATGGACAACTGCATGATGAACAATGAGAATTCAGAAGTGGTAGTGGTTGTATTGGTCAAATATTTTCACTTATGCAGATTCTTGAGAAATGTTTAGAGTTTCAGAAACCTGAGGTTGCTAGCTTTATAGATTTCAAAATGGCTTTTGACCTTGTTGATCGACATGATTTATGGTTGATTGTTAGATGATATGGAATACCTGATAAGTTAGTTCGTGTAATAAGAGCTCCCTATAATAACACTGAGTTGTGTATGAGAGTTGGTACTTCATCCAGTGATTGTCTCCTTTTCTCATTAGTTTAGTTACTGATTATGTAATTAACATTAAATAAAGGCAAGTCCCAGTTGTACCGCAGTACATCGACTGCTCACCAACTATGGGGAGTTTGCCTGAAAATACCACTACCTTCACCAGGGCAAGACGGTGCCACAAGGACACAGCTACCTATGGCGAGCAATCCTATAGAAGGAAGGCTCATTCATCGGTCAAAACCTAAATTTAATCTGTTCCCCGGTTAGCCACAAAGATGGTATATAGAACCAAACTGACTCGGCTCCCGGGGTGGAAACTCTTAGTTTGGCTTCTCCATCGATAATTCCATTGATCAGGGAGCCCACTCCCAGTCGGGAGCCTTCAACTTCTACCTCTCCATACAGACGATCTGCAGCCCTCCCGGGTTGGGTTGTTTTACCTCTGAGCAGCACTTTTTTGCACACCATGGGCTAAATGGCCAGGTCACATGGACCCCGAAGGCTCAGAGAAGGTTGGGGGAGGGGACCCACTGGAACAGCTGTTGGGAGACAGATGGTAGCCTCCCGTCACGGCCATCCAGCGTGTTCTTTAACGTGCACAGGGTATGGCTCTCCTGCACACAGGACCATGGCTTAATGTCCCATCCGACGGACGGCGGCCTCTCCAAGCCCATCGGTGTCCCCTACTGACCGTGGGCAGGGAGGGGAATTTTGCGGAGATAAATCTCAACGCCTACCCAGCTGGGACTCAAACCGGGGAACTACAGATTACAAGCCTGGCGCGCTACCAACTGAGCCACCCCCGCCCCAGCCCTCCCATCAGGTGCATCCATAACGGAATTGCGGCAAACCTTCTCAGGTGCCAGGATGAGTCTGCCTAATCGGGCCACACCCTTTTCGTGGGCAAATGGAAGAGTAGGGCAGCCAAATCAATTTGGCCTATTGATTTGGACTATTATAGTCACTGTTCTTTCTTTTTTCTAACCTGTTCAGGAATAATCAACCACACAGACCTGATATCATATACACCAACCAGAATGGAATAATGGCTCTGAGCTTGTTCATAGATCTTGAATTTCCTGCACTGGTGGGTTCCTATTGAGGGAAAATCTTCCACTGTGTTTTCTGTTTGTTTGTGGGTTGACAGTCCCAATGAATAGATTCACATGAAACATTTTATCAGGTAGTTGATAATGTTGGTCAGAGGGCCTTCACAGGTACCTGAACTCTTGCTTCTATGGGCATCATCAAAATTTCATTCAATGAAGTCTTTCACAGTAGATGGGTTCAGCTTTTAGTAGTGGTGGAACAGGTCTTTGCCCATGCCTGCGATTAGGGGGCTGTTTGATATTATCGGCATTCCCTCTCTCAATAAACATTGTTTCTGTAAACATTCCACAAACTATTTTTCACCACAGGTAGTAGGAATGTGAGTACTATAAACATAGATTATTGTCTTGATGGTTTCACACAAGAATTTCACCATTATAACCTAAATATTTTCGGCTTACAAGAGACCACATGGACAGAAAGGTCAGATACCTGAAAATAATCTTAAATTTTTCTTTCCAGTGAGGAATGATGGAAAGCATCTCTAAGTTCTAGGTTTGCTACTCAAAAGAAATTGTAGTGATGCACTTATGGGATATGAATGCCTTAATGAAAGGTATCTCACAGTTAAAACTTCAAGCAAGCATTAAAAAGTGGAATGTTATCTATTTTGCCCCTACTGAAAGTGCCGACTAGAATTAGAAAGATAGTTTATATGGTCAACTTTAGGATGTTTTCAATTCTGTAAAGAAAGAAGATATTTATCCCTTGTTCTAGGTGACTTCAACGCTAAAGTTTGTAACATACCTTTGAGGAAGGCTGATAGGTCACTTGGCATTTTCAGCTGCAATGGGCAACATCTCCTACAGGTAAGTAAACTTAATGGTATGAGCAAATGAACACTTTTTATAAATGCAACAACATACATAAGTACACGTGTTTTTCACCAGTGGACTGCATAAGAGACTAGCTTTTTTTTTCCAGATTTGGGTTGTTTTACCTTTGAGCGGCACTTTTGTGCACACCTTGGGCTAAATGGCCAGGTCACATGGACCCCGAAGGCTCAGAGAAGGTTGGGGGAGGGACCCACTGGAACAGCTGTTGGGAGACAGATGGTAGCCTCCCGTCAAGGCCATCCAGCGTGTTCTTTAATGTGCACAGGGTATGGCTCTCCCACACATGGGGCCACAGCTTAACGTCCCATCCAACGGACAGAGGCCTTTCCAAGCCCATCGGTGTCCCCTACTGACCGTGGGCAGGGCGGGGAATTTTGTGGAGATAAATCTCAATGCTGACCCAGTTGGGACTCGAACCTCGGAACTACAGATTACGAGCTTGGCGCGCTACCGACTGAGCCACCCCCGCCCCCTTTTTTCTTTGTCCCAGAGACATAGCATCTAGTAACGGAGATTTTAATAGTCATTCTTTTGAGAGGTTGTAGGTGAAGCATAAAATGAGTTTTCCTCCATTTCTGTGAAAATGTTTTGAAGTAATAACTATTATTTTTTTTTTAAAAATCCTGGTCTCATCAGGACCTAGGATCCTACAGCACTCAACACCCTTACCAGTTCAGCACCTGCATATATAGCTGAAATTCAATCTGACCATTACTTTTATTAAAAGTGTGTTGCAATGCTTACTGAAGAAGTGTTGTGCTAAGATTAAAAAAACTAAAGCTCTAAAAGACCCAGTAATAGCTAAAACTCACCTTGATACATTACTTACTAATTATGATGGTCATGGCTTGCTTACTATAGTTGAAGAATGGGATCATTTTAAGAAGGATTTTCTTGAAACTAACACTACTCTTTTGGGTAAAAAAGGAGCAGAGGGCAAAATTATTTAAGTGACAAGGTACTGGAGCTTATTTTGGAAGGAAATAACTGCAGAAATATCTTAATCAATACCCTACTATTCCTAATAGAAAGTGTTACAGAGAGCTTAATAAATGTGTAAAGGATAAGGTAGCATCTGATAAGAATCTCTGGTGAGGTGACTTAACTGACATAGTCGTGGAAGCAGTTAGACAGCATAACAGTAGATAGTTGTACCACATAGTTAAAGTTTTGTGTTGTTAAGATAAGGTTATTGAAGATGAGGATTCAATCATGGCTAGGTGGACTGAGCATTCAGAGAAGTTCTAAACAATGTGTTTAGTTCAACTCCCATTGTTTGTAATTATGATAGATGCATTATTGGCTCTAATATCTGCCTTATATCAGAGTATAAAGTTATTTTTGCTATTCCTAAACTTAAACTACATAAATATCCAGGGGTAGATGAAATTACTACCGAAAGGCTTACAGCTGTCAATGTTTCTGTTACTATATAACTAATGGAAATTTTGAATATCTTTTATCATAAAAGCATTGTTCCTAAGGATTTTACTAGAGCAATCATTATTACATTTTTTTTTTCTTTAATTTGATCACAGTTCTTGTGATAACTATAGGGGTATCAGCCTACTTTCTGTTCCAGGTAAACTTGTTTCCATGATTTTTCTTAATAGATTTAAGATTCTGACTGACGGGCAATTGCGAGATGAGCAATGTGGATTCAGAAGTGGTAGGGATGTGCAGATCAGATATTTTTACTCCAGCAGATTATTAAGAAATATTTAGAGTTTTAGAACCTGTGGTTACTAGCATTGTAAATTTCAAAAAGGCTTTTGAGTCTGGTGATTGCCATCAATTGATTGTGAGATCATATGGCATACAAGTTATTTAACATAATGAAAGTTCTCTGTAATGACACTGAGTCATGTGTGAGAGTTGGTAAGGCTTGTAGCAATTGGCTTAGCATTGCTTCTGATGTTCGACAAGGTGCATTTTTTTTTATCCTTTCCTTTTTAGTTTGGTTATTGATTATGTTATGTGAAATTCATTGCAAGGGTAAGATTTTAGGGGTAAATGGTCTACATATCTGAAAATTCTGAGTTATAGTATGCTGATGATTTGGCCCTTTTGGAAAATGATAATAAACTCTTTCATTTGAGCTGTTGATGAGAATGCTAGTAGAGTAGGTTTGGTGATAAACATAGAGAAAACTAAAGTGATGAAAATTGATAATGCAGTCTGTGGTTCATTTAATTTGAATGGTCACACACTTGAGCAGCTGTCTCAATTAAATTATTATTGGAGCTATACTTACTATTAGGACCTTTGAAAATCTATACACAGTGTGGAGAAATAGGTGCATACACCTAAAGATTAAAATGAGACTATTTAAGAGGTTATTTTTTTTCTAGACTTAGTTACAGTAGTGAAATTTGTATCCTTTGCAAACAAAATAACAGGAAACTCCTTTCTCTCCTCCTTTCGTTCAAAGTTGTCCAGATCTGGTGTATCAAGGTGGCCTTGGCCAGGCATCGTGCAGAGTGGGAATCTGTAGGTTTGGCCATGTTGCCTTTATGTATAACAATAGTTTAGGGAATAGTGTTAAAACCATCCTGCAGGAAATCCTATCCCTATCAACTATCTCGTCCCTATCAAAACTGAAACATATACAGGGTGAATCTGAAAAAGTGGGCAAAACTTTGCGGGGTGATAGAACGCAGCTATACGAGCAATATTCGTCATAGAATGTATGGTCGGAACGCAAGCGGTGAGAAGTTAAAAGGTAGTTTTCCACTGTCACATTTAAAGAATGAACACAAGAAGGAGAGGAGATACTCTGTGCCTCACTTGCATTCCCGTCCACCGCACCGTACACAAAGTGCATATCCGTCATTTCGTGGTTAGTATAACCAGCCATCCTCTTGGCAATCCACGGTAGAATTGCCGTTGGGTGCGAGGACCGACCCTTTTATACCATTTCCAACGCCACCTAGTGGCTCGCTGTTTGCGTTCCGTCCATATTTTCTATGACGAATACTGCTCGTATAACTGCGTTCTACCACCCCGTAAAATTTTGCCCACTTTTTCAGATTCACCCTGTATAGAAAATTGCATTAACTCTCAATAAACTTGTTCAGACAGACAATAAGAGCATTATCAAAAACAGGCCTAGAACTCGAAATTATGGGTTTGTGTATGGCTAGAAAAGAGATTTCCTTTGAAGTATAACATTTTTGCCTCCATTTCAGAGCTGTTCAAAAAATTTATTGAAAAAAAAAAAACATGATATACATATAAATTTATTCCTTTTTTTGCCTCTATTACCCTTAGTAGCATTCTCAAAGTGTTCTATCTTTTCCGTGTATGGCATTTTTCTTTATCAATTACTGCATTCATTGATCTTCAGGTTTTGTTGCTCCATTCCTTATGTGAAATAGAGTATAGACATGCCATATCCCTTCATGCTTTATAAAGATTTAATGATGGAGATACAACATGCAGTAGAAACAAGATGCAAAGGGAAGAATTTAGCAATGTTTAATGCTGACATTCTCCAATCAAAAATACTAACTGCCACAAGGAGTAAGATGGAAAGTGATCAAGATGTAAGGTGGAGAGAATGGAGAAAGAAAGCTCAGTCATTACCCTGAAAAAGGGGGGAAAAGGGAGTAGATGAGACCCCTTTCTACATAGGGGTTGAAAATGCGGAAGATTTTATCTGTTTTTCATGCAATGGAGAACAGATATTTGCAGAAGGGTAACAACTGAGCTTTCTAATGAATCACAAAGGACATTTTCTCATTCCTTTTGTAAAAGAATTATTTTACCTAAGTGTGAAGCTAGTAGCGAAATAATTATGTTACGGATTGGTAAGACCCAATATATATACAGTCATATCAGAATAATATGACCACCTACAATAGTATATGTATGGTAGGTGGTCATATTATTCTGATATGAATATGTATATATATATATACAGTAAATGGGAGCTAGAGAGTACATTAGCAAAAAAACCATGACCCGAGCTTACCTTATGAGAGACTGCCATTTTGGTGGCAGAAAGCTTGTAACTGCAGGGCAGAGGCATAGCTGTGGGGGAGAGAGATGGGGGTGACTCCCTCCAAAATAAATTGGAGTTGGCAAAATTCTAAACAACTTGGTATAATCCAGTGAGTTCTGTTGTTTTTGGGTTGTTTTGACTCTGAGTGGTAGTTTTTTCTGTAAACCATGGGCTTAATAGCCAGGTCACAAGGATCCCAAAGGTTCAGAAAAGGTTGGAGGATGGAACACACTGGAACAGTTGTTGAAAGACAGATGGTAGCCTCCCATCAAGCGTCTTCTTTAACGTGCACAGGGTATGGTTTTCCTACATACAGAACCATGGTTTACTGTTCCATCTGATGGACAGCAAACTTTCAAAGCCCATCAGTGTCCCCTACTGACCATAGCAGCATGAGGAGTTTTGCACAGATAAATCTCAAAACTGACCAAGCTGGGACTTGAACTTGGGACTGCACATTATGAGCCTGGCGTGCTACCGAGCCATTCCTGCCAGAGTTGTGAAAATTGGGATTGTTTTCTTTTGTAAAATTAGGGTTTTTTGGCAAAACTGAAGCAACTTGGTAAAATTGGAATTGTTTTTGAGATTAATGAATAAGATACACAGCTAGATAAATGTACATGAATTAAGCTGTTAATAGTAAAGCTATTTACATCATTTCTGTCACTCAAACCAGGAGGAGTGGAATAGTTTAAAAAAATACCTATCTTCCTATAGGACCCTGAAACATAGAAAGAGAAATGTAAACCATATCGATGGTGCCATCAATCACTGAATTCGTATTCATTTCCAGGGAAGATAGGGCTCGGTAAACCTTCCTGAGTAGGTAAATCGGCACCCTATCTTCCTGTGAATAGTAACTCAGTGACTGATTGCACCATGGATATACTTTGGATTTCCTTTTCTACATTTTAGGGTCCTATAGGATGATATGAATTTTAGATTTTTTAAATTTATTTTCACACTAAAAAAAACCTACTTTCAAAAATTTTCATTTGATATATTATTCACAAACATCGACCATATTTCCTCTCGTTTTGGGTTGGGTGGTTTTACCTCTGAGCGGCACCTTTTTGCACACCATGGGATAAATGACCAGGTCACATGGACCCCGAAGGCTCAGAGAAGGTTGGGGGAGGGGACAAACTGGAACAGCTGTTGGGAGACAGATGGTAGCCTCCCGTCAAGGCCATCCAGCGTGCTCCTTAACGTTGGATTGTTTTACCTCTGAGCAGCACTTTTTTGCACACCATGGGATAAATGGCCAGGTCACATGGACCCCGAAGGCTCAGAGAAGGTTGGGGAAGGGGACCCACTGCAACAGCTGTTGGGAGACAGATGGTAGCCTCCCGTCAAGGCCATCCAGCGTGTTCTTTAGCGTTGGATTGTTTTACCTCTGAGCGGCACTTTTTTGCACACCATGGGATAAATGGCCAGGTCACATGGACCCCGAAGGCTCAGAGAAAGTTGGGGGTTGGGTTGTGTCCTTTTACCTCTGAGCGGCACTTTTTTGCACACTATGGGCTAAATGGCCAGGTCACAAGGACCCCAAAGGCTCAGAGAAGGTTGGGGGAGGGGACCCACTGGAACAGCTGTTGGGAGACAGATGGTAGCCTCCCGTCAAGGCCATCCAGCGTGTTCTTTAGCGTTGGATTGTTTTACCTCTGAGCGGCACTTTTTTGCACACCATGGGCTAAATGGCCAGGTCACATGGACCCCGAAGGCTCAGAGAAGGTTGGGGGAGGGGACTCACTGGAACAGCTGTTGGGAGACAGATGGTAGCCTCCCGTCAAGGCCATCCAGTGTGTTCTTTAACATTGGATTGTTTTACCTCTGAGCGGCACTTTTTTGCACACCATGGGCTAAATGGCCAGGTCACATGAACCCTGAAGGCTCAGAGAAGGTTGGGGGAGGGGACCCACTGGAACAGCTGTTAGAAAACAGATGACAGCCTCCCGTCCAGGCCATCCAGCGTGTTCTTTAACGTGCAGATTTTATGGCTCTCCCGCACATGGGGCCAAAGCTTAGTGTCCCATCCGACGGATGGAAGCCTTTCCAAGCCCATCGGTGTCCCCTACTGACCATAGGCAGGGCAGGGAATTGTGCGGAGATAAATCTCAATGCTGACCCAGCTGGGACTCGAACCTGGGAACTACAGATTATGAGCCTGGTGCGCTACCGACTGAGCCACCCCCACCACTCCCATTTTGGATTTGTGTTTGAATGAGCTCATGAAATTTTAGATGTCACCTGGGAACTACAGATTATGAGCCTGGTGCGCTACCGACTGAGCCACCCCCACCACTCCCATTTTGGATTTGTGTTTGAATGAGCTCGTGAAATTTTAGATGTCACAAGCTTTAATTTGAGATATGAATCGTCAAATCGAACCACGTAAAAATTCTTCCCATACTTTATCATGGGGGAATGATGGGAGAAAACAAGAAATAGTTAACGAGGTCACTATATGAGCTTTCATTCAACACCTAACCTGTAACTCTAAGCCGTTGCTTTCTGAATATATAGTAGGACGCCTTCAATGTTTCAAATTTTTAAGGGGGGGGGGGGGGTAGAAAGCATGGGTGGTCAATTTTTGATATCCTATCACATGTTGCTTCAATTGAAGCATAAAGAGGATATTTATTTATTTGTTTCGTTAGTTTTACCCCTCACGTTAAGGAGATATAGGTAAAAATCATCTTAATATTTCCTCCCTTTTTTTATGAGGAAAAAAACATGGGAGGTCAATGTTTTGTAGCTTGTAACATTCCCCACGTTAGAAGCATTCATTTGTGGCATCATTTGTTGCTTTTGGTATTCTTTCTGGATAGAATGGTGGAATAACTTTCACATTTCCCCATTTTTAGGAAGGAATAAAGCATGGGGGATCAATTTTTATATTTTATGACGGTATGCACAACACAGGCTTCTGTTTAACATATAAATCATTAAGTTTCTCTATTGCATTGGAAAGATATGATAAACAACAATTTGTCAAATTCACGAACTAGCAAGCCGAGAAACTGACAAATCGACCACCTGAGAAATGTCAGAGGTAGCAGCAATAGGAAAATAGGTAATAATGAGAGTTAACAAAATCAATGCTCCCCCTCCCCCTAAGTAACAAAATCCTGGGTACGTTCCTGACAGAGACATAATTAAATTTATGTAAAATACTCATTTTGCGTCTTGGCAAAATTTGATTTTTGAGTTGGAAAATTTCTGTCCCCCCTCCATTCCATCATAGTCCATTTGTTGCACCCCTCTCAACTGCCTATTACCAATCACCAAAGAATGCCATTTAGCATGTAGTTCCCAGGTTCGAGTCCCAGCTGGGTCAGCGTTGAGATTTATCTGCGCAAAATTCCAAGCCCCGCCAACGGTCAGTAGGGGACACCGATGGGCTTGGAAAGGCCTCCGCCGTCCATCAGATGGGACATTAAGCCGTCGCCCCGTGTGTGGGAGAGCCATACCCTGTGCACGTTAAAGAACACGCTGGATGTCCTTGACGGGAGGCTAACATCTGTCTCCCAACAGCTGTTCCAGTGGGTCTCCTCCCCCAACCTTCTCTGAGCCTTCGGAGTCCTTGTGACTTTTAGCCTTGTGGCCATTTAGCCCGTGGTGTGCAAAAAAGTGCCGCTCAGAGGTAAAACAATCCAATCCAATCCATTTAGAAGAGTTCGAAAAAATTACAAAAATCTGTTTTGAAAGGCTCATACTGCTGAACAATGGACTGCTGTTCCACAATTTTAAATGATCATGGAATGAAAGTAATCTCACTGTACATAACTCTAAAAAGCCGAAAAAGATAATTCTAATAATTCATCACTGGTTCAAAAAGTGCTATGTCATCAGCAAAAATTGAGCATGTAATGTCTTTAGGTAATTGTTTAGGGAGGTCACGTAAAAGGATGTCAAATAGTCACAGAGAAACCACACTGCCCTGTGATACTCCTCTATTTAATTTTTGGGGGTCAGAGAAGGTAGTCCCCAGCTGCACTTTTATGTTTCTGAGTGTGAGGAAGTTTTTTATGAAATGTAGTATGTGTCCTGTGATGCCATTGCTTTGGAGTTTATAAAGTATGCTAGTGTGTGAGGCAGTATCAAATACAGAAATGAGATCAAGAAAAACACATCATAAAATTTCCTTTTTGTGAATGGTTATTTCAGCTGAGGTTATCAAAGAAATTGTCAGTTGTTGACCTGTGCTCTCTGAAGCCAGTTTGGCAAATGGGGAATGTATTATTTGAGTGTGTAAAATATTTTACTCTTGAGAGCACCATTCTTTCAAATACCTGCAGCACACATGAAGTGAGTGCAATAGGCCTATATGAAGATATTTCAGATGCTGGTTTATGAGCTTTAGAATGGGGATGATATGAATGTCCCTCTATTCAGTTGGAAAATGGTGTATTGAAAAGCAGGTTGCTGAGTGTATTTGGCCCTAAGTGTTTGATTGCATTATAATAGGATGTGGTCAGGGCCATGGATAATTTTTTATTAGTCCATTATATGGCAATTTGTAATTCATGTTGTGTGAAGGGTAGGTTAAGTGCGGGTAGTTTGAATGTCTGTGTTTGCTTAAGTGAGTCATTCATGTGAGTGCTAGGTTGTTTTACCTCTGAGTGGCACTTTTTTGCACACCATGGGCTAAATGGCCAGGTCACATGGACCCCGAAGGCTCAGAGAAGGTTGGGGGAAGGGACCCACTGGAACAGCTGTTGGGAGACAGATGGTAACCTCCCGTCAAGGCCATCCAGCGTGTTCTTTAATGTGCACAGGGTATGTCTCTCCTGCACACGGGGCCATGGCTTAACGTCTCATCCGACGGACGGCGGCCTTTTCAAGCCAATTGGTGTCCCCTACTAACCGTGGGCAAGGCGGGGAATTTTGCGGAGATAAATCTCAACGCTGACCCAGCTGGGACTCGAACCTGGGAACTACAGATTACGAGTCTGGTGCGCTACCGACTGAGCCACCCCCGACCCATTCATGTGAGTGCAGTGAGTTTGGTAAGTGGGAGAGTTTGCCTGGGGTGGTGGTGCTGAGGAGCTGAGCTATAAGGTTAGCCCCTTGTTTAATGGAAATTTGAGTTTTCCATATAAATGCATACCAAGGGGCTAGGGGTTGGGCTCTGAGTGATCTGATGGTTGACCAAATGAGTTTTGAGTCTGTTCTGGGGTTAATGTTATTGCAATATGTTCTACACTCCTTTTTTTTATTTTTAGTCGGAGGCATCTAAGTTTTGCATTTCCTGGATGGAATGTGTTAATGCCAGGTTGGGTGGGGTATC
The DNA here is from genome assembly GCA_038380435.1 of Ryuthela nishihirai. Classification (NCBI taxonomy): domain Eukaryota; kingdom Metazoa; phylum Arthropoda; class Arachnida; order Araneae; family Heptathelidae; genus Ryuthela; species Ryuthela nishihirai. Next base: position 420,671 of record JAWZYU010000092.1, read on the forward strand.
TTCGGGCAGTGTCTTCTGTTTTTCTTCTGATAGCTAGTTGTTTGGTGATATTGGGGTGGTTTTTTTTGAAGCCAGTGATGTGATTAGTGATAAATTTTTATCCATACTTTGGTGAATGGAGTCATATATAGTGATCATATTATGTTCTGTTTGATTATAGGTGTGGCCAGTTTTGTTTGTGTAAGCTGTGGGTTTGGTACCTTAAGTTGTGATATAGAGTGGGTTGGGTTGTTTTACATCTGAGCGGACTTTTTTGCACACCATGGGCTAAATGGCTAGCCACATGACCCCGAAGTGTCAGAGAACGTTGGGGGAGGGGACCCACTGGAACAGCTGTTGGGAGACAGATGGTAGCCCCTCGTCAAGGCCATCCATCGTGTTCTTTAACGTGCACAGGGTATGTCTCTCCCGCACACAGGACCACGGCTTAACATCCCATCCGATGGATGGCAGCCTTTCCAAGCCCATCGGTGTCCCCTACTGACCGTGGGCAGGGCGGGGAATTTTGCGGAGATAAATCTCAACGCTGACCCAGCTGGGTCTCTAACCTGGGAACTACAGATTACGAGCCTGGCGCGCTACCGACCGAGCCACCCCCACCCCATTGATATAGAGTGGATAATGGTCACTATGCCAAGTGGAATGATTAACCTGTCATGTGATGATGGGGGCTATATCTGGAGGTCAATCTATTAGGTCAAGAACAGACTCATAGAGGGTTTTGTGAGCATGAGTGAACCATAATTGTGTGTGGCCAATTTGAAATGTTGTGTCAGTGATGCAATGGCAATACCTATTTGTTTGTATTGTAGTGCCGCAGCATTCATTATGTGAATTAAAATCTCCTAAGGTAATGGTGGGGCCAGGGGAGAGGACGAATATTTGAGTGAAGCCATTGATGAGTGTATTTGGGTTTAATCGTTCCTCACCATAGAAAAAAGAATTGAAAATGTTGAATGTAATGTGTTCAATTTTGATATTTTTGCCTACTATGTCCATGTAGGCATAAGGGTGTGGATTGAGGATGAGGCAGTGTGGGAATTTTTGGTGTACGAGCGTAGTAGAGTGTGAATGTGTTTTTCTGGTGGGTGTATTATGTAACATGTAGAGTTTAAAGCTGAAGTTGTCTGGTAACCCTTGCTTCATTTAGGGCCAGGATGGGGATTATGTATTGCTGGCTGAGTGATTTGAGTTCGTGTAATTTGTTTCTAAGAGACCTACAGTTCCATTGAATGCATATGTAATTAGGGTTTGTGTCAGGGGGGAATTCCAAGGAACATAAGCATGTGTGTATTTTTTACAAAGGTGATTGCAGTTCTTGAGATAACTATAGGGGTATTAGCCTACTCTCTGTACCAGGTAAAGTTATTTGCATGATGGTTCTTAAAAGAATTAAGAATCTTGTTGACAATCAATTTCGTGCTGAGCAATGTGGATTCAGAAGAGGTAGGGGATGTGGGTTGGGTTGTTTTACCTCTGAGCGGCACTTTTTTGCACACCATGGGCTAAATGGCCAGGTCACAAGGACCCCGAGGGCTCAGAGAAGGTTGGGAGAGGGGTTGTTGGGTTGTTTTACCTCTGAGCGGCACTTTTTTGCACACCATGGGCTAAATGGCCAGGTCACATGGACCCCGAAGGCTCAGAGAAGGTTGGAGGAGGGGACCCACTGGAACAGCTGTTGGGAGACAGATGGTAGCCTCCCGTCAAGGCCATCCAGCGTGTTCTTTAACGTGCACAGGGTATGGCTCTCCCGCACACGGGGCCACGGCTTAACGTCCCATCCGACGGACGGCGGCCTTTTCAAGCCCATCGGTGTCCCCTACTGACCGTGGGCAGGGCGGGGAATTTTGCGGAGATAAATCTCAACGCTGACCCAGCTGGGACTCGAACCTGGGAACTACAGATTACGAGACTGGCGCGCTACCGACTGAGCCACCCCCGCCAGGTTGGGAGAGGGGACCCACTGGAACAGCTATTGGGAGACAGATGGTAGCCTCCCATCAAGGCCATCCAGCATGTTCTTTAACGTGCACAGGGTATGGCTCTCCCGCACATGGGGCCACGGTTTAACGTCCCATCCGACGGATGGCGGCATTTCCAAGCCCATCAGTGTCCCCTACTGACCGTGGGCAGGGCGGGAAATTTTGCGGAGATAAATGTCAACGCTGACCCAGCTGGGACTCGAACCTGGGAACTACAGATTACGAGCCTGGTGCGCTACCGACTGAGCCACCCCCCGCCCCGTAGGAGATGTGCAGATTAGATATTTTCACTCGGGCAGGTACTTCAAAAAATGTTTATAGTTTCAGAAACCTAAAGTTGCAAGCTTTGTTGATTTTAAAAAGGCTTTTGACACTGTTAATCATCCTCATTTGTGGTTGATCTTGAGGTTGTATGGCATACTAGACAAGTTAGTTAGCATAATGAAAGCTCTCTATAACATGGAGTCATGTGAGAGTTGGTAAGGCTTGTAGCAATTGATTTAACATTGCTTCTGATGTTCAACAAGTGTGCATTTTGTTCCCTTTTCTCTTTAGTTTGGTTCTTGTTTATGTTATGCGAAATTCTTTGCAAGGAAAAGATTTTGGCCTTAAATGGTCTAGAGATTTCAAAGTTTCTGATTTAGATTATGCAGACGATTTGACCTTGTTGGCAAATGATGATGATGAGATGAACTCTTTCATTCGAGCTGTTGAGAGTAGAGTAGGTTTGGTATAACATTATATAAGCTTGACCAAAAAGTTGCCTATTGGCTTACTTATTCTGAACACATAATGCTATAAAACACTCTAGTATACTTATTTAACTTTATAACAACCTTTTACAAGTAAAGGTAAATTAGAGCAGGAATAAGTCATATAAATGCATTTACCATTAACCTCAAGGCTGGTACAATTGCATTAAATGATACAACTTGGTGGAAAATTGCTGTTGATGTTTTGTTGAATGCTACCAGTCCTTATGTTAACCATCTAGTTTTTCAGCAGGCACTAAAAAAAAAAAGTTTGTTATAGAGTTAAATAACAGGTTTAATAATAATAAAAAAAGCAAAAAAAAAAACACAGGATGGTTAACTTAAAGATTGGTAGCATTCAATATAACATTAATAGCAATTTTCAACCAAGTTGTATCATCTAATGCAATTGTACCAGCCTCCAGATTAATGGTAAATGCATTTATATAATGTATAAAATAAATACCCCCTCAAGCAGCTGCTTGCCAGAGGTCTGATAGGAGCCTGTAAGTTTGTATGCCACAGTAGAAAGTCTGAGAGGATGGCAGGACCTCAGCAGAAAAAACAACACAAATATCCATGCCTTACCCGGGGCTCGAACCCAGGTCCTTTAGTAGCCAAACGTGCTAACCACTTGGCCACAGGACAGCTATATGAGTAATTTATTTTAAAGCGAGCCAAGATTTAGGGCAAAATTTAACCAGAACACTTCTGTGATACATCATGCAGATTGAATTAAGGAAAATAAATGACTATGTGACCCATTCATCCAATATTGTACAATTATAAAATATGCATTTGGTGCTCCAACTAATTTTCATAAATATTTAATTTTTTTTTTATGTGTTTGAGGAAATAATAACGTGTAACTATCACATTTAGAATTTTTCATTATTCAAATATACTAAATTATTAAATGGTTCGTTAATTACTATGAACCCTGACAAGTTAGAAGTTGTTTTACTGAAATTCACTTTTACTTTTTCCAATTTAAATAAAATTAATGGGTGCATTTCATTTGTTTTACTTTTCCAGGTTAACATATTTATTACATTTTAAAGTTGATTGCAGGACACAGTTATAAAATTAAGAGATTAGGGTAAAATATTGAGAAACAAAGAATAGTAATAGAAACAATTGCCATAAATATGTTTTTGAATAAATGTCGATATTTTGAAAAAGACAAAATGGCTGTATAAATGAGAGTATTGCTTTCAATTGTGGAAAAAGAATATAAGACTTTGTCCGTGATTTCACGTTTTATCAAGATTGGTAATCATAATGGATAAGAAACATTAAACTTCAACTTTTAAAATCATTCTTTTCCTGTAATTATCCTGTATCTAGTAGTTTTATTGCCCAATAATGTTAATATTTTTAAACAATAATGAGTCTCTACCTGCTTATATTTATGCAGACTTTGTCTGAATTTTATTTTAAATCTTATCGCAGGTTTCCCTACTCCTTGCTCAGTAAACGACGAAATACTTAGTTGAATGGGTTTCAGTTCTAGTATTTTAGACAGGGTGGCAAGCAGCTGCTTGAGAGGGGTTTTATTTATTATATTCAATACGCAACTGATCGCTAACACAAAAGTCGTAGTTATTGTCAAATCAGTTCATTATGCTGTCCTTAGATGGCAGCACAAGTAAAAAGTACACGATTTAAAGATTTTGTATTTCAAATAAAAGATTAAAAATTTTCAAAAGTTACCTTCTATGTCATCATATCATCTAGTTGAAGGATCATTACAAGGTCACAATCACTGTAGTTCCATAATACACCATCAAATTAATCCATCCTAATATAGTTTCGTATCAAATAAAATATAACTTGTTTGGAAATTTCAAATCCTGGAACTTCCTATACTATTTAATGTGCGGTTTCAGTGGCTGCGTTTAGTGAATGCAATACCTTCGTTGCAATGAGTAATTTCGGAAAATGTCTCGGCGTAACATGTTGCTTTCTTAATCTCCTACATAATTAGTGAACGGAACATACCAAACGAAAGGCGTTCGTTTAGCGGAAGTAATGTCTTGGTAAGGTTTTGGACTGTTTCCTTCTTTTTAACGAGGGGATTGTTTACTTCTCGATACTTTTATGTACGCTTAGTTTCTCCATTTAATTTGGAAAGTATAAAATAAATTTTGAAAATTCTTATTCCATAAAATACGCAAGATAAACTTTAAATTTCTATTGTATTGTAATGTAATTTATATATATAATAATGTTATTAACTTTCAACCATTTTTGAGAGCTTACTCGTTTCACCAAAGTTCCGGAGCATTCGGTATGTACCTTGAATCATTTTCAGAAATTTGTTAAAAAAAATTGTCAGGTTTTGCTGCAGTGGAATGGATTTAGAACCTGTGCCATAGATGTCTTCGGAAGCAGACTCTGCATAGATTAAGTTGATCTATAAATCTGGTTCTGCTGGGAACAAAAAGAGCCCTGATGGCAAAGAAATTTCCCTAAAAAAAAAACTCGAAATTGACTGCCCAAAAACGAATTTTCCGAGTGGTTAGCACGCTTGGCTACTGATCTAAGGGACCTGGGTTCGAGCCCCGGATTAGGCATGGATGTGTGTGTCGTTTTTTTGCTGAGGTCCTGCCATCCTCTCAGATCTCCTACTGTGGCATATAAACTGACAGGCTCCTGTCAGACCCCTGTGGCAAGCAGCTGCTTGAGGGGGTATTTATATATTTTTATTTATAAATCTGGTTCTGCTGGGAACAAAAAGAGCCCTGATGGCAAAGAAATTTCCCTAAAAAAAAAACTCGAAATTGACTGCCCAAAAACGAATTTTCAGTTATTTCACTAGAGATTAATATAATCTTTAAATCAGTAGACCATTCCTAATCAGCCATCCCATGACCAAGTGGTTAGCACGCTTTGCTTCTGATCAAAGGAATCTGGGTTCGAGCCCTGGACGTTAGTATCATTTTTCTACTGAGGTCCCGCCATCCTCATAGACCTTATACTTTGGCGTATAAACTGAGAGATGCTCTGAGGCTGAGGATTCTTTGTCTGTGAATATCAGCTTACAGTATAATCGTTTTCCAAACTTTGTAACTGAAAAGTGCTGTAGATATAAAAAAATATTACTAATGATAAGTTGTAATACATCCAAAACTGCTAGTAATATTCATATATGGATTGGTTTGTTTCACCACTGAGCGGCACTTTTATTTGCACAGTGGGCTAAATGGCCAGGCCACAAGGACCCCGAAGTCTCGGAGAAGGTGGGGGAGTAGAACCAGTGAAACAACTGTTGGGAGACAGATGGTAGCCTTCCATCAAGGCCATCCAGCGTGATCTTTAACGTGAACAGGGTATGGTTCTCCCACACAATGGGCCAAAGGTTTATGTCGCATCCGACAGACGGTGGCATTTTCATGCTCATCTGTGTCCCCTACTGATCGTGGGCAGGGTGGGGACTTTTGGGGAGATAAGTCTCAACACTGACCCAGCTCGGATTATATATATATGAAATGAGGATGAGGGTTGATATTTACTCATATAAGTAAAGTCGATGAGATGGCCCATGGCTTTTTGCCGGTCATGAGGCCAAAGCTTTTTAAGAGCTGCAATAAAAGAGCTTTGCAGAGTTTAAGACAGTCGTTAGATGCTGATCCTATGACAATGGGGTTTAACATGAAAAGAAATGACAACTGGACTCACATCATCTGCGTACGTCCTTGACTAGTAAGGGAAAAGCTACCACCACTTACAGACTCGAAACACCATCAAGTAAAAAGCAGCTAATCTATTGAATTTACGATATTGAAAACTAACTGCAGAAAATTAGTGCGATATGTCCTAAATTCTGAAACTGAATTAATATTATTTTTTGAATTTTGGAATACTTGAAGAGATGATCGATGGCATACAAGCCAGTACTGAATGGGATTGGGTTGTTTCACCAGTAAGCAGCACTTTTTTGCACGTAATGGGCTAAATGACCAGGTCACAAGGAACCTGAAGGATCAGAGAAAGTTGGAGGAGTGTGCCCATTGTAACAGCTCTTAAGAGACAGATGGTAACCTCGCCAAAATCTCCAATGTGTCCTTTAACGTGCAGATCATATGGCTTTCTGACACACAGTGCCAAGGCTTAACGCCCTATTCGATGGACGGTTACATTTCCAAACCCATTGGTGTCCCCTACTGACTGTTGACTGGGTGTGGAGTTTTGAACAGATAAATCTCAATGTTGACCCAGCTGGCACTCGAACCTGGAACTGTAGATTACCAGTCTGGTGCACTAGTGACTGAGGTGCCCCTGTCGTGCTCAATGGGATAAAAGGAAAATTCCTCAGTACGACTTGGAAACTCTGTAACTAAAGAAATAATGAAATACCTTTCAAGGAGATGCTTGCAGAGAAAGGTTTGATAGGAATCTTTTAATAAGCCATAGAGCTCTACGAGGATGGCCAGCCCTCAAAAGAAAGACAACACAGACATTCAGGTCTTACCTTGGGGCAAACCTAGGTCACTTTGATCAGTAACCAAGCGTTCTAACCACAGTACCATCCAGAAAAACTCCTTGTGTACTTGAACCAGAAAGGGGTGGCATAACTCTTAATCTTGGAGGGGGCCGTTTAGGGATATACGAAAGATTTTGTAGAGAAAAGTGTCCGCAAATCTCAAACTTCACTCAACGATTTCACAGAGTTTTCACTATGTAGATTCACTTGCCTGTTAAGCCATACGTCCTCACGATTAATCACAAATTATTACCAACAGTCAATAAATTAAATATCTGCTCTGCTGATACAAAGTCGAGCTGCTCCTCTGCTTTTTCAGCCAAGCTATCAAGCTCAGATTGGGTTGGGTTGTTTTACCTCTGAGCGGCACTTTTTTGCACACCATGGGCTAAATGGCCAGGTCACATGGACCCCGAAGGCTCAGAGAAGGTTGGGGGAGGAGACCCACTGGAACAGCTGTTGGGAGACCCATGGTGGCCTCCCGTCAAGGCCATCCAGCGGGTTCTTTAACGTGCAGAGGGTATGGCTCTCCTGCACACGGGACCACGGCTTAACGTCCCATCCGACGGACGGCGGCCTTTCCAAGCCCATAGGTGTCCCCTACTGACTGTGGGCAGGGCGGGGAATTTTGCGGAGATAAATCTCAACGCTGACCCAGCTGGGACTCGAACCTGGGAACTACAGATTACGAGTCTGGCGCGCTACCGAATGAGCCACCCCCGCCCCCTATCAAGCTCAGATTGTTATCATCTGCTAACAATCATCTCTTCAAGTATTCATAAATTAGGAAAATAATGTATATTTCGTTCGATAAATTATCTCATATCGCACTACTTTTCTGCAGGTAGTTTTCAATGTTCTCCACTCAACAGACTCAAAAGTCTTTTCGAAATCTGAAACGATAGTAACCACAGGTTTCTCAAATTCTAAACATTTCTCAAGAATCTAACTGAAAAAATCTGATCTACATATCCCTACCACTTTTGAATCCACACTGCTGATCAAGCAGTTGTCCGTCAATCAGATTATTATTTCTATTAAACACAATCATGCAAAGAACTTTACTTCGAATGAAGAGCAGGCTGATACCACTATAGTTATCACAAGAATCGTAATCAAATTTTTAAAATAAATAGTAATAATAATGGCTGTAGTAAAACCCTCAGGATCAATAACTTTCACAAAAAAATACCCCCTCAAGCAACTACTTTCCACAGAGGTCTCACAGGACTCTGTCAGTTTACAACCCATATTAGAAGGTCTGATAGGATGGCAGGACTTCAGCAGAAAGATGACATATATATCCATGGCTTACCTTGGGCTCGAAGCCAGGTCACTTAAATTAGTAGCCACGAGCGCTAATAAATAATAAAATTAAATAAATTCCCCCTCAAGGAGCTGCTTGCCACAGAGGTCTGACAGGAGCTTGTCAGTTCAGATTTGAAAAATTTCCGTCAGTTATATAGGGCTATGATTAAAGCAGGTAATTGATATATCATAAGTGCAAACAATGGGATCAGAACATTTCTGAAATGCTCAGTCCACCTAACCATGAACGAGTGTTCACTTTCTATAACATTATGATGCTCATCCTTTAATTCCTGTATACCTGTCCTTTTCTTAACACACATATCATTAAATATCTGCTCTGCTGATACAAAGTCTAGCTGCTTCCTGGGCTTTTTCAGCCAAGCTATCAAGTTTAAGTTTGTTATCATCTTCAAATAGATTCCTTAAAAGTTTATTAAATTCTGTTACAGAGCTTAATACAGCTGTATCTCTCTTGCTACTCTCAGTCACATAGAAAGAGAAGCCATATATTGGTAAAATACGTGAGAAGAAATGTTCACAGAAATCCGTTTAAATATCCATTTTCCGACGCCTCAAAACAAAAGCCACAATATGAGAAATATTAACAATTAAATATGGCAGAAATCGGTCTTTTGAATCAATTTTCTTGCACACAGAAAAACTACCTTAATATAAAATATCTAGCGAAATTTGAATGAAAACTTACCTTCAGGAGGCATTTTTTTCTGCACAGAAAGAACAAGTTACATGTTTGTGAAATATGGAAAGATAGTTTAAAGAGAGTGCCTGGGTTTGAATATCAATAAGAGAAAGACAAACGATGCAGCCTCATATGTAATCAAAGACCACAGAATGTTAATTGCCATTTTTATTGCAGGAAAAGATATGCTATATTTCTGTGAAGTATGTAAAGAAAAGATTTCCATTAAAATTTATTCTCAGGGGGCATTTTCTGCGAAGAAATAAAAGGTGTCTCTGAAATAGTTGACAAGGAATTTGCATAAATGTTCACCATAAGAATCAGTATCTTATACAAAAGAAAGAGAAGCAACATGAAAGTGAAATATTTGAAAAATTAAGTTTGCAGCAAACAACCATATTAAGAGACACACTAAAAAGGAAGGCCAGTTTCGAAATATGTGGAAAACCTTTGTTTCTATTTCTTCAGTGAAACGTGTGCTTTAATGACATGTTCTTCCAAGCACAGAAGACAAGCCATATATGTGTGAAATATGTAACAAAATATTATCAAAACAGAGCACACATAATGCTTAGTGTCTGATACAAATAAAACAGGAGCATCCTATGTGGGCAATAAATGACTCCACGAAATATGTAAATTGTAGTTGATTGCGTATTGAAATTTACCTGTCACTGATGAAAAAAATCGACTTTTCTGATTGAGATTTCCGATGTTGGCTTTCATTTAGCAGTGATGCCAAAAATTCTATCTGTATTTTAAATGCAACAATTTAAGAAATATAAATAAATAATTGACTGTTGATCTCCTTATTTTTATAACGCAACTGTACCTTACAAAACGTTTTTTCAGTTTATATTTTTTATCAATTTCTTGAAAAAAATTTGGACACTTCCATGAACAACTTTGGGAATAAGACTACTAAAAAAAAGTGACACCGGAGAATAATTCAAAATTTAATTAATTTTAACGAGATAATAAACAAAAAAAAAAAACAATGAAGTCTTGATCTCTAAAAATTGTTCAAGGAAAAAATAATAGTAATGCATTTGACAGGAAACACTGCAAATGAAAGTGCTCCATAATTTGAAAAGCACCAGTTTCATTCATCGTTAAGGATATTTGAAGAAACTTTTATATTATTTTGGAATCATGTTATTTTAGCTAACTGTTTCCTGTGTTCACTTCTCTGGAAAATGTTTATGAATTGCCATTCTGGTATGTAATGTTTAAGTTTTCATAAATGTTCAAATATCAATTGTCAAATGACCATTACATTTACCTTAGATAAATGGAAAGCAAAAATCGGAGATTTCTGAGTTTATGAATAATTTTTTTTTATCTATATCATCATCATCATCCTCAAGCAGCCATGGGCTATGGAGGTCCAACCAGACCGCGCAGTTTAATTCTCCAAGCATATCTGTCCTGAGCTACATCTACTGCATCCGGCCACTGTACAGCAATTCTAATAAGGTCCTGTTCGACATTGTCTGCCCACCGCATCCTAGGTCTCCCCTTCTTTCTGAGGCCTTTAGGCACACTGTTCATAACCCTATTCGCCAATCTATAATTATTCATACGGGCAACATGGCCAAACCAACGGAGTCTCTCTCTGCACAATATGCTGCTTATAGGAGGTTGCAGACTCCTTTGCCTAACCTCATCATTAGTTACAAAGTTAAACCACCTAATACCCAAGATACTGCGTAAGCATCTAGAATCAAAAGCATCTAGTTTCCTGTTATCTTGCTTACACAGCGTCCAAGTTTCACTACCATAACTAACCCTAGAAAGAACCAAACTATTATACAGTCTAATTTTAGTCTTTTGGTGTATACGCCTATTTCTCCACAATCTCCATAGATTGTTAAAAGTCCCGGCAGCAATACCTATTCGTCTGTTAATCTCATGCCGCACATCACCATTATCTGTTACATAGCTCCCAAGGTAATTAAACTGTGACACCTGCTCAAGACTGCAACCATTCAGATTACCTGAATCACAACCTGCCTGACCAATTTTCATCACTTTAGTTTTCTCTCTGTTTATAACCAAACCTACTGTACTTCCAGTCTCATCAACAGTTCGAATGAAAGAGTTCATCTCATCAACATCATTTGCCAAAAGGGCTAAATCATCAGCATAATCTAAATCAGAAATTTTCGTATCTCCAGCCCATTTAAGGCCAAAATCTTTCCCTTGAAGTGAATTTCGCAAAACATAATCAATAACCAAACTAAAGAGAAAGGAGACAAAATGCACCCTTGTCGAACACCAGAAGTAATGCTAAACCAATTGCTACTAGCCTTACCAACTCTCACCCACGACTCAGTGTTATTATAGAGAGCTTTCATTATGTTAACTAACTTGTCTGGTATACCATATGATCTCACAATCAACCACAAATTATGACGATCAACAGAGTCGAAAACATCATCATCATCATCATCATCATCATCATCATCATCATCATCATCATCATCATCATCATCAAGCAGCCATGGGCTACTGAGGTCCAACCAGACCGTGCAATTTAGTTCTCCAAGCAAGTCTATCCTGAGCTACATCTACTGCATCTGGCCACTGCACACCAATTCTAACAAGGTCTTGTTTGACATTGTCTGCCCACCGCATCCTAGGTCTCCCCTTCTTTCTGAGGCCTTTAGGCACACTGTTCATAACCCTATTCGCCAATCTATAATTATTCATACGGGCAACATGGCCAAACCAACGGAGTCTCTCTCTGCACAATATGCTGCTTAAAGGAGGTAAAAAAACACTAAAAAATTAGGCGAAAAACGGTCGGAGAACTTCCAAATTCTACAAATTTCCCGATGGAACAGCGCCCCCTAGAGGTGGAATAGTGTCCAAAACGGTTGCCCCGTTTTCTTTCACTTTTCGACCTATTTCTGGAACCTTCGTGTCACGTGACACGAAGGTTCCCAGATTACGTATTTCTAAAAAAAAAATTGTTCCCAGATATTTTTTTCTGAATCAACCACAGTGTTCGGATATTTATTTCAGCGACTGTATACGAAGGTTGCCAGATCACTAACTTCTTTGAAATAAAAAATCGTTGCCAGATAATTTTTTCTGAATTTTGTAATCAACCCTAATGTTCGGATACATTTTTGAGCGAATGTACACGAAGGTACTTGTTTGGAAATTAAAAATCCAGAGTAATGACAGTCTATAATAAGGACAGCATGACTCCGGTAGTTCGATCAGCACGTACCCTCTGCTTCGCGATTCCGAAAGTGGGGACCCCCAGAATCGCTGAGCTCGACACTGCGTTTGCATTCTCTAAACTTCAACCGTTTCCAAACGTAACGCATAGAGCGATACGTCTCTCCACGGTTATTTCATACTATACAAATAAACTTCAAGACATTCAATCAACACATTACAGAAGTAAGGAAGATCGAAAAGAGAAAACAGTCCTAAACTCATTCACCCATTACAAGAGAGAAAACATAGAAATAACTCAGAAAGTAACGTAAGCATTCAAACGTAAGAGACAAATGCATCTAATCAGCGAAGAAACAAAAATCGGGCCAGCTCGATAGAGGGCGCCCTTTGTTCCTTCCCTGTGCCGGATTGAAAGGCAGCAGAGAGCCAAAGTCGATCATAAGGGAGGGGCCGGCTCCCGGCGCAGATCCAAGCCGATCATTGGCTTATCGCTCTGAGAACCGGTCCAGCAAAATCCAGCAAGCCATTGGCTGCTGGACCGCGCCGAGTCAAAGAATGCTGGACTTGGTACAAATCTTCCTCGCTCGCGCCAACGAGAGCAAAAGACTGCCCGAAGCTGATTTTAAACCAATAAAGAAAATTTTTTGGGAAACATAGAAATAAACAAAAAATATCTATAAAAACTAGAAGAAAAACTCTAGAAGATAAGGGTAAAATTCGGGCACGGAAACTTTTAAAAAATAATCACAAAAAGTTGAAATCTCTCCACTGTTTAAATTCGAATTCAAATCCAACCGTCTCTAATCTCCTATGGAGAAAGTCTCTTAGGGCCACGAGTGTGCAGTAAATTTAAAACATCGGACCTTAGTTAATTACTCGCGCATGCGCGACCCAAAACGAGGCGGTGTTCTTTAACTTTGGGTTGATTTACCTCAGAGCGGCATTTTTTTGCACACCATGGACTAAATTGTCAATTCACATGGACCCCAAAGGATCGGAGATTGGATTGGATTACCTCTGAGCGGCACTTTTTTTGCACACAATAGGCTAAATGGCCAGGTCACAAGGACCCCGAAGGCTCAGAGAAGGTTGGGGGAGGGGACCCACTGGTACAGCTGTTGGGAGACAGATGTTAGCCACCCGAGAAGGCCATCCAGCATGTTCTTTAACGTGCACAGGGTATGTCTCTCCTGAACACGGAACCACGGCTTAACGTCCCATCCGACTGACGGCTACCTTCCCAAGCCCATCGGTGTCCCCTACTGACCGTGGGCAGGTCGGCGAATTTTGCGGAGATAAATCTCAACGCTGACTGAGCTGGGACTCGAATCCCGAAATTCTAAAATTTGCATTCCTCCGGGGGAAAAAAGACTGACACGGAATCTGGCAACAAAGCCATTCAATGTATTGAAGTACCAAGTCTCCCGAGTTCGAAGATATATAGATATTAAAGTCGCATAAAAAAAGGTTTCAGAAAGAGTCGAAAACCAAGGAGACACGCCCCCGGGTCAAAGGTCACCGGAAATGACCCAGAGAGAACCCCCTAAAATCCCCACTGGGTCCAGTCATTCCGAAGTATCGAGAAACGCCCCGAAAAGTTCCAGGAGACCCCGAGGTGACACCAAAAGAAACCGGAAGTGACGCAATGAGACTCCAAAGGCCAAACAAGTCACAAAACGCCACTAGAATCGCCCAAAAACCCTACCCCAGATCCCCAAACGTCAGCCCAGTTTTTAAAAAAGGTCCCCCAATACCATCCAAAGTGTCCCTCAGGAAGAAAAGAAACCCCTTAGGAAACGCCCACAGAGAAGTTACGATCGAAAAGCTTCTGAAATTTTCCCAAAGAGCCCAAAAACACGACGCCATTTGCATTCTTCGCAGACAGAGCCATCCCCCAGTGGAGAAGTGTAGCAGAAACACCCCATCTTCCCGAGAAAGCCAAAGAACAAAGGATTAAGTCAATTAGGTAGAGTAGCGGTTTAACCGTAAGAAACACACCCTTTGTATAGGAAAAGAAATAAATGAAAGTCACCCGAAGCCATTATTATGCAAGCATTAAAGTCCCAAAAAAATAGTAAAAAGTTCCGCAAAACTGGAATTCAAACGCTGCAATGTGAACAGCCCCCCCCACCCCCTAGTGGTGGAAAAGGGTTGCCCCAAAGTGACCACAAAGTCTCAAAACCCAAGGTCCAATAGGAAGAGAGCAAAGGTCAAAAAACAGATTTTGAAATGTCACGTGACTAGGAGATTTAAATTTTCATACAAATAAGGAATAAGGTAGTAGTAGAAATCACATGGCGCATTCGATCTGCGCATGACGTCACACATCAATAGCCGTAGAAGCAGAAATCAATGAGGTCACAAATAAAGGACCAATGGAAATAACTTTACTGATTCGTTCTCATTTGGCTTTAAAAAAAATAGGGCGTCTCATGATAATTCGGAACACGGATTCCTCTCTTACTATTTAAATTAGCTTCTAAAATATTTAAATGGAGTTTAAACATTTTAAGCATTTTAAATAATACATAGTCTAGGTAGATTATTTAATAATTATTTTTAACCAATCACATTTAAATCTTAAGGTGTGAATGGATTCGATTGGATAGTTAATTTTACCTCGGAACTCCTCTATTCTACACTCTCTGAACTTGCGATCACATGGCACATCAGATCTGCGCATACCTAGGACGTCTACACGGGAATTGGTATATAAGGACAGATGGATGACGTCATATATAAGTAACCAATCAATTCAAACCTTAAAAATGACATCACTCTATATACATTTTTTTTTTTTAGTCCAGCAACCCACCACTGTAAGATGGCACCATGCTTTCTCTATGGGCCTCCTCACTTGAACTCTTCACATGTTAACCTAGGGGTAATCTGGGTCAAACAGTCACCAAGTCTAGCCATGAAATAAAACAATTAATTATTTATTTTTCGACTACGGTTATTCTGCTGTTATAAGGATATGGCATTCTTCATATCTTTAAAAACATGGATGCCTACAGGACAGAGCAATGTAAGGGTTTTCACATCCTTTTAAACAATTCTAGAGCCTTTCTCATGAGAATTTCACTCTTTTCTTTTTTATATAACACTCCGCAAACGATTGATATACTTTTTAAATACTTTCCGAATATTTTTCTTCAATTTCATGCATAGTATAGTTTCACGGTTTTATAGAAATACATTTTCGCAATAAGAACCAGATATTGATTTCGGTTTGTCAGCTTTAGAGATGAGGTAGAAAGTTTTATTCATAAATAGCAGCGTTTTTCTCGCAATCTCACATTTCAGTCACCTTATAGTTAGAGTGTTTTTCAAATCCATTATTATTATTATTCAGTGCATTAATTCATTTCAATTTCTAAATGCAAATGTTTATTGTAGGAACGAAGAAGGCGTTTCAATACTTCTAGACAGGTAGAGGGATACTCTTAAAATCTCTGGAATTTATTGCAAAAGGTTAATTCTTCCCAAATAATATTTAAAACTTTTCCATTTTACCTACTTCGAGGCAAAATTTTGAAAAGTACGTTCGAATTGACATTACAAGTTAATCTACTACTTCTACATTATTTAGCAAACTCTGTTTTCGTTGCCAGATCTCGCTAACATGCTATGCAGACGATAATTCATTAATTTCATTAGAAAAGTTTCGTCTGATCGGTATTTTATTGCAGAGAATGGGATAAATGGCCCTAGGGCTAAGATAATAACTTAACCCTAGGGGACAGGTATAACTCCTGTACACGAAGTTGGAGATATCGATATTTCAAAAAAAAAATTTAAATTGAATTTCACATTTGAAGAATGATTTTAATACTGGATCATTTGAAATTATTTTTCTTGAATCAACTTCTATAAGTAAAACAATCAGAAAAAACACTTAAAATAGGCCAGAGTTAAATATTACAAATTTTTAAAATCATTAAATACTAAATTATTAATAAATAAACCGTTTCACGACTTTTTCTTCAATAAATGATTAGATACCAATTTATGATGAAAACCATTAATAGCTAATTCTAACAGAATATAAATTATAGTATTAATATAATTGAATAATAATAAGTAATTACAGAAGGATTTAAAACTAATTTCCATCTATACACCAATGACTTGATTTTACGTAAAGACTCTATGGAAGCTGCACTACCTGTACATCGTTTCGAAAAGTCTGTTTTCGTTGCCAGATCTCGCCTACAAACTATGCAGATGAAAATTCATTTATTTTATTCCAGAAGCCGTTCTTTCGTCTGATCATTTGGAAACAATTGCCCTTAGAGTTCAAAATACTGATGGATTCAGTGATTGCCCACAGCTTGAAAGTTTTAAAGGGGGCTTTAAACATTTTTTTTTATTTACGAGAGTTTAAAAAAGCTTTTCTATTAAGAATATTCTGATGATCTGCGTCATATCATAGAGAACAATCGTTTGGATCATTTTAGTAAATAAGAGGTCAAAAAATCCTTAACTAGAAAAATAATCTATATTTATAAAATAGAGATTAAAAATGAATAATAGTTAAACAAACAAAGGGAGTTGTGTTGTTTTACCTGTGAGGACATGTTTTTCACACAATGGGCTAAATGCCCTGGTCACAAGCACCCCGAGAGCTGAAAGAGGTTAGGGGAAAAGGAACCACTGAACAACTGTTGGGAGACAGATGGTAGTTTCTTATCAAAACCATCCAGCTTGTTGTTTAATTTGTAGAGTCATTCAAATAAATATCCGAACATTATGGTTGATTACAGAATAGAGAAAAAATATCCGGAAACGATTTTTTTTTAGAAATTTGTGATCTGACAACCTTCGTGTACAGTACACGATCAGGGATCTGGCAACCTTCGTGTACAGTACACGAAGGTTGCCAGATCCCTGATCTCTAAAAACCTCCTTGCCAGATACTCTTTCTGAAATGTAGTGTTCCAATATTTGTTTGAGTGACTGTAGACGAAGGTTGCCAGATCCCTGATTTCTAAAAACGTCGTTGCCAGATACAATTTCTGAAATATAGTGTTCGAATACTTGTTTGAACGACTGTACATGGAGGTTGCCAGATCCCTGATTTCTAAAAACTTCGTTGCCAGATACTCTTTCTGAAATATAGTGTTCGAATATTTGAGCAACTGTAGACGAAGGTTGCCAGATCCCAAATTTCTAAAAACGTCGTTGCATTATACTCTTTCTGAAATACAGTGTTGGAATATTTGTTTGCGCGACATTACACGGAAGTTGCCAGATCCCTGATTTCTAAAAACGTCGTTGCCAGATACTCTTTCTGAAATATAGTGTTCGAATATTTGTTTGAGCGATTGTACACGAAGGTTGCCAGACAATCTTTCTGAAATATATTGTTCGAATATTTTTTTGCGCAAGTGTACACTAAGGTTGCCAGATCCCTGATTTCTAAAAATGTCGTTGCCAGACACTTTTTCTGAAATTTAGCCGATGGTGTGCAAAAAAGTGCCGCTCAGATGTAAAACAACCAACCAATCCTACGTTGAAACAAAAATCGCTGACAAATCCATTGCCGTCATATTCTGAAGCTTAGGTATCATTTCATCTTTCGAGGTTGGCAACATCTTTCGAGGTGGCTCATTCTTAACTGAAGGTACTTTGAAATCTGATTTATGGGCGAAGTTAGGCATGGTTATCCTTGACATCAGAGTCGTTCTGATACCTAGACTCAGCTCCGCAAACTTTTCCTGAGGCTTCTGACACGAGTTTCACACATCGTTCAACTGCCTGTGTGTGAACTGGGAACGTCTTGAATGTTATATCCGAATTAGTGACTGATAATAAGTACTAAGTAAGGATCAGCAATATCTACTCGATATTTCCATGGCAATAAAGTCGGGAAACTGTAAAGAGGATTTGTCTGTACGAGATCCTGGTCCCTTGTCACACTCGAGGTTGACAACAGCAAATCGAACTCTCAGATTGTATTTAAGGGAAGAAAGCCCCACACCTGAACTTCAATAAATAGTTGTATTTATTTTGAAGTCATGCATGCCAATGTGGTTTAGTATTAAAACAAGTAAATACTTTACAGAGGGACCAAAACTTGTGTACCAATCAATACACTCTTCAAGGTACCTGCCTGAAGATTTACGTAATATTGTCGACCCTGTGATCGAACGAAATGGCTTTTTCGCTCATCCAGAACATTTAATGTTAGCCATGACACAAGATAATACAAAACACATAAGAGAGCTCGGACTTCCACGAATTCTAAAGGCGAGAGTGTTAGATCAAAAGAGAACAACTCTCAGAACATTCATGCTGCCAAAACTCAATTTCAAGGCTCAAGACTACTCGGAAATAATTAACTGGATGGACTGTGATTTACCTTATCCCCCATTATTAAAAGATATCAGTGACGGTGATATTAAATCACATATTCAAAGTGACTCAGTCCCTAATTGGGATATAACATTCAAGACATTCCCAGTTCACACACAGGCAGTTGAACGATGTATGAAACTCGTGACAGAAGTCTCAGGAAAAGTTTCCGGAGCTGAGTCTAGGGATTGTTTTATCAGAACGACTCTGCTCTCAAGGTCAACCATGCATAACTTCGCCCATAAATCAGATTTCAAAGTACCTTCAGCTAAGAATGAGTGAAAACGGAGATGTTCAATTCTTCAACATGAGTTTCTTGGACTTACGACTCTTCATACAAACACTTAGTTTTTCAATAAAAAAATCTGTTTATAAATATTACTAAATGGTCTAAAATAATTTGTTTTTCAACATTTAAACTTGTATTCAATAAAGAACAAATATAAAGAACATGTAAGTTGTTAGTGTTTTTTTTCCTTGAACTGTGATCTACCTTTATTTGTAAATTTTTTTAAAAATTTATTTAATTTGAAGGCAATGCGCGACCGGAAGATGTTGATGGATTTAAATAATATTTAAACATTATTTTTTGTGGTTCCGATACATAAGAATTTGAGCTATTACATTGGGGAAGAGGCTAATTTAAAAATTTAAAAAATTATCGTAAAAATGTAAATTTTTCCAAATTTCGGCAAAATTTAGAGCACATGCGCGACCGGAAGATGTAAACCGATTTTATTTCTTTTTTTAACACCTTTTTAGTCTCCCCAATTCGCAACTTTTCCGCGGTATTACGACTTGAAAAAAAATTTTAAATTTTTTCGGCCCACCCTAATGAATGTGGGGTCACCTTCGGTCGCCTATGCTGCGATTGGTTCCTTAACCAACCACCTACACCTCTGGTTAATACGGGGTGGGGAGTGGGTCCCGAAGGACCCACTCCCCATGGTGAAAGCACGTGCTCCCTCTCACGACACTACACGTGCATAGCAACTAGAGGCTTGGAAAAAAAGAAGGTGAAGTTTGTCTCAGGGGAGACCAGTAGGGACTTGGAGTATGGGTGGTGTTAAAGGGGGTGCTGAGTGCAGCCCGGGAAGAAGGTAGGAAAATAAGTCCAAGAGAGACAGCAGCCACGGGGCTCAAAGGAGAGAGTCCCGGAGCTGGCAGACAAGCCAGCCTATGTCCCTCAAGTGTGCCCTGACACGGGCACTCTCAATGGACACTGAGACCAGTTCGCCTGCTACCTCATTGATCGCTTGGGAGTCCCTGAGTTCGTTAGCGAACCCTTCTGTGAACGGGCACCTGAGGATATAGTGCCCGACATCTGCGTCTGGAGCCCCACAGCCGCAGTAACTGTGGGTAGAGATTTTAAACCTCTCCAGGTATTTGGGGAAACTCCCATGTCCTCTTAGGACCTGCATGAAGTAGTGGTCAGAGGACATCAGGGATAGACTGACCCTTTTCAAGAATGTCTTTGTATGGAGACCATTCTCAGTAGTATCCCAGAGCCTCTGCCACTCCTGAATGGTACCTTGGCCAATTATAGACTTCAGGGTAGTTTTTGAAGTCTTTACCGCTATCACAGGTTGAGTATTATTACCTGCGGAACGGGCCAGTTGGTCGGCCCGCTCATTTCCTTCATGTCCTACATGTGCCCTGATCTAGGAGAAGGATACCTTGAGCATGCTCTGATTACCCAGGATGCACTTGATCTCATTCACTATCTGATGCCTGTTGGCCGCATCTTCAAGTGCATGCAGAGCTGCCTGGCTGTCCGTGTACAGTCTTATGTCGTTGTCCAGACCGCCGTCATTGAGGGCCCAGTGAAGGGCCTCTCTGATAGCGAGCAGCTCTGCTTGGAAGGCTGAGCCATTATTTGAAACCTTCCTCTGAAACCTACAGAGGTTGCATCATTCGCATTCGGGGTTTCCATACCTGCAATGACTTTTGGTACATTGTAAACTCCCATGGGGCTTGGAAAGGCCGCCGTCCGTCGGATGGGACGTTAAGCCGCTAGTGGGAGAGCCATACCCTGTGCACGTTAGAGAACACGCTGGATGGCCTTGACGGTAGGCTATCATCTGTCTCCCAACAGCTGTTCCAGTGGGTCCCCAACCTTCTCCGAGCCTTCGGGGTACTTGTGACCTGGCCATTTAGTCCATTGTGTGCAGAAAAGTGCCCCTCAGTGTTAAAACATTCCAAATGCACTTACGATTGGTTTACTGCGTACTACTCCTTAACAGAGATTCAGAAGATGTTTATGTGTAATGAAACGATTAAATGCAGAATTGCCAACCTCGAAAGATGAAATGATGCCTAAGCTTCAGAATATGACGGCAATGGATTTGGCAGCGATTTTTGTTTCAACGTAGGATTGGTTGGTTGTTTTACATCTGAGCGGCACTTTTTTGCACACCATGGGCTAAATTTCAGAAAAAGTATCTGGAAACGACGTTTTTAGAAATCAGAAATCTGGCAACCTTAGTGTACACTCGCGCAAACAAATATTCGAACAGCATATTTCAGACAGAGTATCTGGCAAACTTGGTGTACAGTCGCTCAAACAAATATTCGAACACTATATTTCAGAAAGAGTACCTGACAACGACGTTTTTAGAAATCAGGGATCTGGCAACCTCCGTGTACTGTTGCGCAAACAAATATTCGAACACTATATTTCAGAAAGAGTGTCTGGCAACGAAGGTTTTAGAAATCAGGGATCTCGCAACCGTCTACAGTCGCTCAAACAAATATTCGAACACTTCATTTCAGAAAGAGTGTCTGGGAACGACGATTTTAGAAATCAGGAATCTGGCAACCTTCGTCTGCAGTGCGCTCAAAAAATATTCGAACACTATATTTCAGAAAGAGTATCTGGCAACGACGTTTTTAGAAATCAGGAATCTGACAACCTTCGTGTACAGTTGCTCGAACAAATATTCGAACACTATATTTCAAAAATTGTATCTGGCAACGACGTTTTTAGAAATCAGGGATCTGGTAACCTTCGCCTACAGTCGCTCAAACAAATATTCAGACACTATATTTCAAAAAGAGTATCTGGCAACGAGGTTTTTAGAAATCAGGGATCTGGTAATCTTCGTCTACAATGGCTCAAACAGATATTCGAACACTATATTTCAGAAATTGTATCTGGCAACGACGTTTTTAGAAATCAGGAATCTGGAAACCTTCGTGTACAGTCGCTCAAACAAATATTCGAACACTATAATTCAGAAAGAGTATCTGGCAACGAGGTTTTTAGAAATCAGGGATCTGACAACCTTCGTGTACTGTACACGAAGGTTGTCAGATCACTAATTTCTAAAAAAAATCGTTGCCGGATATTTTTTCTCTATTCTCTAATCAACCATAATGTTCGGATTTTTTTTGAATGACTGTACACATTAAACAACACGCTGTATGGTTTTGATAAGAGACTACCATCTGTCTCCCAACAGTTGTTCAGTGGGTCCCTTTTCCCCAAACCTCTTTGAGCTCTAGGGGTGCTTGTGACCAGGCCATTTAGCCCATTGTGTGCAAAACACGTCCTCACAGGTAAAACAACCCAACTAACCTTTGTTTGTTTAACTATTATTCATTTTTAATCTCTATTTCATAAATATAGATTGTTTTTCTAGTTAAGGATTTTTGACCTTTTATTTACTAAAATGATCCAAACGATTGCTTTCTATGATATGACGCAGATCATTAGAATATTCTTAATAAAAAAGCTTTTTTAAACTCTCGTAAATAAAAAATAATTGTTTAAAGCCCCCATTAAAACTTTCAAGCTGTGGGCAATCACTGTATCCATCAGTATTTTGAACTCTAAGGGCAATTATTTTCAAATGATCAGACGAAAGAACGGCTTCTGGAATAAAATGAATGAATTTTCATCTGCATAGTTTGTTGGCGAGATCTGGCAACGAAAACAGACTTTTCGAAACGATGTACAGGTAGTTCAGCTTCCATAGAGTCTTTATGTAAAATCAAGTCATTGGTGTACAGATGGAAATTAGTTTTAAATCCTTCTGTAATTACTTATTATTGTTCAATTTTATTAATATTATAATTTATATTGTGTTAGAGTTAGCTATTAAATCACATAACTTGGCATCTAATCATTTATTGAAAAAAAAGTCGTGAAACGGTTTATTTATTACTAATTTAGTATTTAATGATTTTAAAAATTTGTAATATTTACTCTTTGGCCTATTTTAAGTGTTTTTTCTGCTTGTTTTACTTATAGAAGTTGATTCAACAAAAATAATTTCAAATGATCAAGTATTAAAATCATTCTTGAAATGTGATATTCAATTCAGTTTTTTTCTTGAAATATCAATATCTCCAGCTTCGTGTACAGGAGTTATACCTGTCCCCTAGGGTTAAGTTATTATCTTAGCCCTAGGGCCATTTATCCCATTCTCTGCAATAAAATACCGATCAGACGAAACTTTTCTAATAAAATTAATGAATTATCGTCTACATAGCATGTTAGCGAGATCTGGCAACGAAAACAGAGTTTTCTAAATAATGTAGAAGTAGTAGATTAACTTGTAATGTCAATTCGAACGTACGTTTCAAAATTTTGCCTCGAAGTAGGTAAAATGGAAAAGTTTTAAATGTTATTTGGGAAGAATTAACCTTTTGCAATAAATTCCAGAGATTTAATTTAAGAGTATCCCTCTACCTGTCTAGAAGAAGTGAAACGCCTTCTTCGTTCCTACAATAAACATTTGCATTTAGAAATTGAAATGAATTGATGCACTGAATAATAATAATAATGGATTTGAAAAACACTCTAAATATAAGGTGACTGAAATGTGAGATTGCGAGAAAAACGCTGCTATTTATGAATAAAACTTTCTACCTCATCTCTAAAGCTGACAAACCGAAATCAATATATGGTTCTTATTGCGAAAATGTATTTCTTATAAAACCGTGAAACTATACTACGCATGAAATTGAAGAAAAATATTCGGAAAGTATTTAAAAAGTATATCAATCCTTTGCGAAGTGTTATATGAAAAAGAAAAGAGTGAAATTCTCATGAGAAATGCTCTAGAATTGTTTAAAAGAGATGTGAAAACCCTTACATTGCTCTGCCCTGTAGGCATCCATGTTTTTAAAGACATGAAGAATGCCATATCCTTATAACAGCAGAATAACCGTAGTCGAAAAATAAATAATTAATTGATTTATTTCATGGCTAGACTTGGTGACTGTTTGACCCAGATTACCCCTAGGTTAACATGTGAAGAGTTCAAGTGAGGAGGCCCATAGAGAAAGCATGGTGCCATCTCACAGGGGTGGGTTGCTGGACTTAAAAAAAATTGCATATAGAGCGATGTCATGTTTAAGGTTTGAATTGATTGGTTACTTATATATGACGTCATCCATCTGTCCTTATGTGGCAATTCCTGTGTAGACGTCCTAGGTATGCGCAGATCTGATGTGCCATGTGATCGCAAGTTCAGAGAGTGTAGAATAGAGGAGTTCCGAGGTGAAATTAAGTATCCAATCGAATCCGTTGACACCTTAAGATTTAAATGTGATTGGCTAAAAATAATTATTAAATAATCTACCTAGACTATGTATCATTTAAAATATTTAAAAAGTTTAAACTCCATTTAAATATTTTAGAAGCTAATTTAAATAGTAAAACAGGAATCCGTGTACCGAATTATCGTGAGACGCCCTATTTTTTTTACAGAAATCAGTAAAGTTATTTTCATTGGTCCTTTATTTGTGACCTCATTGATTTCTGCTTCTACGGCTATTGATGTGTGACGTCATGCGCAGATCGAATAGCCATGAGATTTCTACTACTACCTTATTCCTTATTTGTATGAAAATTTATATCTCCGCGTCACGTGACATTTCAGAATCTGTTTTTTGACCCTTGCTCTCTCCCTATTGGACCTTGGGTTTTGAGAATTTGTGGTCACTTTGGGGCAACCCTTTTCTACCACTAGCCCCTGGGACTTTTCGGTGCGTTTCTCGATACTTCGGAACGACTGGACCCAGTGGGGGGATTAGGGGGTTCTCTCTGGGTCATTTCCGGTGACCTTTGACACGGGGGCGTGTCTTCTTGGTTTTCGACTCTTTCTGAAGCCTTTTTTTATGCGACTTTAATATCTAGATGTCTTCAAACTCGGGAGACTTGGTACTTCACTACATTGAATGGCTTTGTTGCCAGATTCCGTGTCAGTCTTTTTTCCCCCGGAGGAACGCAAATTTTAGAATTTCAGGATTTCCACATTATCAACGGAGAGCGAGTGTCTTTTTATATGGATCTACCTTTTCACAGCTTCTCTCCAGCCTTATTTGGTGAATTATGGCATTTCGTGTAGAGTCGCTCAAACAAATATTCGCATACTATAGTTGATTTCAGAAAAAGTACCTGGCAACGACGTTTTTAGAAATCAGTTATGTGGCAACCTTCGTGTACAGTCGCTCAACCAAATATTCGAACACTCTAATTGATATCCGGAATAGTATCTGTCATCGACGTTTTTAGAAATTAGGGATCGCGCAACTTTCGTATACAGTCGCTACAACAAATATTGGAACATTATAGCTGATTTCAGAAAAATTATCTGGCAACGACGTTTTTAGAAATCAGTGATCTGGCAACCTTCGTGTACAGTCGGTCAAACAAATATTCGAACACTAGCTGATTTCAGACAAAGTATCTGGCAACGACATTTTTAGAAATCAGTAATCTGGCAACCTTCATGTACAGTCGCTCAAACAAATATTCGAACACTCTAGTTGATTTCAGAAAAAGCATCTGGCAACGATGTTTTTAGAAATTAGTGATCTGGCAAATTTCGTGTACAGTCTCTCAAAAAATGTTCGAACATGATATTTGATTTCAGAATTCAGAAAAACTATCTGGCAACGACTTCTTTAGTATATAGTGATCTGGTAATTTTCGTGTACAGTTGCTCAAACAAATATCCAAACAATATGGTTAATTACAGAATTAAAAAGAAACATCTGGCAATATTATTTTTTATAATTTAGTGATCTGGCTACCTTTGTGTCACGTGACACGAAGTTCATCCAGCTATTTATCCAGGTTAAAGAACACGCTGGATGGCCTTGACGGGATACTATCATCTGTCTCCCCAACAGTTATTCCAACAAATTTTTTTCAAACAAATTAGTGATCTGGGAACATTCGTGTACAATAGATGTACAGTTGCTCAAAAAAAATCCGAAAATTATGGTTGATTACAGAATTTAGAAAAAATATCTGGCAACGATTTTTTTTTACAAATTAGTGATCTGACAACCTTCGTGTACAATACATGTACAGTTTTTCAAAAAATATCCGAACACTATGGTTGAATATAGAATTGAGAAAAATAGCTGGCAACGATTTTTTTTACAAATTAGTGATCTGGCAACCTTGTACAATACATGTACAGTTGCTCAAATAATATCCAAACACTATGGTTGATTACAGAATTCAGAAGAAATTTCTGGCAACTTTTTTTTACAAATTAGTGATCTGGCAACCTTCGTGTACAATACATGTACAGTTGCTCAAAAAAATATCCGAACACTATGGTTGATTAGAGAAGTCAGAAAAAATATCTGGCAACGGTTTTTTTAGAAATTGGCGATCTGGCAACCTTAGTGTACTTCACTTCGTGTTATCATTCTTCGTGTGATCTGGCAACCTCGTGTACGAAAGTTGCCAGATCACTAATTTCTAAAAAATATCGTTGCGGGATATTTTTTCTCTATTCTGTAATCAACCAGAGTGTTCGGATATTTTTTTGAGAGACTGTACACATTAAAGAACACGCTGGATGGTTTTGATAAGAGACTATCATCTGTCTCCCAACTGTTGTCCAGTGGGTCCCTTTTCCCCAAACTTCTTTGAGCTCTCGGGGTGCTTGTGACCTGGCCATTTAGCCCATTGTGTACAAAAAAGTCCTCACAGGTAAAACAACCCAACTCCCTTTGTTTGTTTAACTATTATTCATTTTTAATCTCTATTTTATAAATATAAATTATTTTTCTAGTTAAGGATATTTGACCTCTTATTTGCTAAAATAATCCAAACGATTGCTCTCTATGATATGACGCAGTTCTTCAGAATATTCTTAATAGAAAAACATTTTTAAACTCTTGTAAATAAAAAAGAATTGTTTAAAGACCCTTTAAAACTTTCAAGCTCTGGGCAATCACTGAATCCATCAGTGTTTTGAACTATAAGGACAATTATTTTCAAATGATCAGACGAAAGAACGGCTTTTGGAATAAAATAAATAAATTTATATCTGCATAGTTTGTTGGCGAGATCTGGCAACGAAAACAGACTTTTCGAAACGATGTACAGGTAGTTCACCTTCCATAGCGTCTTAATGTAAAATCAAGTCCTTGGTGTACAGATGGAAATTAGTTCTAAATCCTTCTGTAATTACTTATTATTATTTAATTATATTAATATTATAATTTATATTCTGTTAGAGTTAGCTATTAAATCACATAACTTGGCATCTAATCATTTATTGAAAAAAAAAAGTCGTGAAACGGTTTATTTATTAATGATTTAGTATTTAATGATTTTAAAAATTTGTAATATTTACTCTTTGGCCTATTTTTAGTTTTTTTCTGCTTGTTTTATTTATAGAAGTTGATTCAACAAAAATAATTTCAAATGGTCAAGTATTAAAATCATTCTTCCAATGTGAAATTCAATGTAATTTCTTGAAATATCAATTTCTCTAGCTTCGTCTACAGGAGTTATATCTGTCCCTTAGGGTTAAGTTATTCTCTTAGCCCTAGGGGCCCTTTTTTACCTTGCCATTTATCCCATTCTCTGCAATAAAATACCGATCAGACGAAAGTAGAACAGCTTTTCTAATAAAATTAATGAATTATCGTCTGCATAATATGTTAACGAGATCTGGCAACGAAAACAGAGTTTGCTAAATAATGTTGAAGTCGAAGATTAACGTCTAATGTAAATTGAAACGTACTTTTCAAAATTTTGCCTCGAAATAGGTAAAATGGAAAAGTTTTAAATGTTATTTGGGAGGAATTAACCTTTTGCAATAATTCCCAGAGATTTTAAGAGTAGAACTGTGTCGTTCTCTAGAAGTATGAAACGCCTTGGTTCCTACAATTTCGACCACTTTCAAGATTTATTATGATGACGTTGATATGTTCATGTTGCGTTCAATGTTGTTGATGATATGAAGATTGCCATATCCATCTATATTAAAATTTCTTCATCGATCAATAAATAAATAATTAATTCATATGGCTAGTCCTGGTGACTGTTTGACCCAGATAGAGGTTAACATGTGAAGAGTTCAAGTGAGGAGGCCCATAGAGAAAGCATGGTGCTATCCCAGGGGTGTGGAGCTGGACTTAAAAAAAAAAACAATTTGAGTATGGAGTCATGTCATAAATTATGTTAATGAGATCTGTCTTCTGATTGGCTGGTTTTGTATCACGTGATAAGGCTGTTCTTATATGGCATATTGGTGTACATGTCATCCGTATGCGCAGTAGTTACGAGACTCTTGCTCTCTTAGGCCTAGTTTCAACGTGTTGAATGATGTTGTGATCCAAAACAAAATGGCTGCCCTTACATAACTTATCGCTAGTTTTGAAGTTGAGAGAATTAATTATTTGTATTTTAACTACTCATATTTAATACTTTTGCAAATTGCTATAAATGTGTGGATGATCAGATTAATTACTTAATGCTAGCATTTTTCATTTCATAAGGGGCAAACCAGATATTTGTCGTAGCGTACAAAAATTGTCGCGTCCATGTTTGATATTCTTTGCACAAACAATTCTCTTGGCACTCTTTTTTGTTTTGGAGCTAATAAGTTTTATACGTTGAAGGGAAAAGTAGTTTAAACATAATTATGCTATCAGCACTTGTTTGAACTGCAACATTTGTACTTGTATTCTTATTCATAATATATATATTTCATATATCTAGATAGAATAACTATGTATCCATAGTAATAGGATTTATCAGTTTTTAGAGTATATCATCGACCACAATTTTTGAAATTGAAAATGTCAATAAAAGGATGATTATTTATTCTTTTATGTAGGTCAGATAATGGATGTTACTAATTAATGTCTTAGTCAGATTGAAAACCAATACGCAAAAGATATTGTTGAACCCAAAACCAGTTTTTTTTCTTTCTAATTTAATTAATTTGTTCCAAATTAAAAACCCTTTAATTTTTGGTTATTCTATAGAAAAAAATATTTTCACGTTGTTTTAATGTCCATGAAATAGCAGATAATGTCATTAAAACTTAAATTCAAAAATATTATGGTAACATTAAAATTTAATTAATCAGATATTAATTTATATTGCTGAATACTTGTAGTGAGAGTGGACTTTCAGTTTATAACCATTACCTAATGAAAATCAAGTTTTATTCACAAAATCATTCCAAAGGTTATAAAAAAAAACTACAATGCAACACATACACCACTTTTTAATTTTCAGTAAAGTAACATACTATATATCAGAATCTGTGCGAATGAATCGAGTGGCGTTTGCAGCTACCGGACTAAGTTGATCAGGTGACGGCTGAGGATCGCTTCAGTGTCGTGGCCTGTCTTTCTCGTCGGCCTCGATGGACAGACTTATGACGTCACACTTTATTAGCCAATCACGGGGACAGCTTTATCACGTGATTGAAATGAACCAATCAATTCAAACCTTAAGGATACCTTAAAAAATTTTTTTTGGAGCTCCACATCCCTCCGATGGCACCACGCTTTCTCTATGCAGCTCTTCACTTGAACTCAACCCATGTTATCCTATAGGTAATCTTGGGTCTAACTATCACTAACTCTAGCCACTAAATTAATCATTTAATTAGTTATTTATTTATCACTCTCTCATTCTGCAGATATAGGGATATGGCATTCTTACTATCACAACAAGATGGAGGCCTACAGGTATTATAGGGATGGATGGATGACTAGACTTCTTTTCATCAATTTTAGGGCGTTTTTCATAATTCTTTCACTGATTCCTTTTTTATCTAACACTCCGCAAACACTTTATCTACTTTTTAAATACGTGGATTAAGAAGAAACGACTTTCTTAACATAGCTTAATTTCACTAAGCCTATTCTAATACAATTAACTTAGGGCATCATTCCAAATACCTATATCTCAGCTTCTAATCATTCTTTTCACACCAGGTAAACAAGTGATCTAATAAGAAATAAGTGATCCCAGATAAGAAATAAGTGATCTGGGAACCTTCGTGTCACCTGACACGAATGTTGCCAGATCATTAATTTCTAAACAATTCGTTGCCAGATATTTTTGCTGAATCCAACATAGTGTTCGGATACTCTTTGGAGCGACTGTTGAGCCGACCGCTAGTTCTTAAGAAAGACTGTAATATCTGAAAGTATCGTTTTTCAGAAACTAATTTATTTGAAACCCACATTTCCCACGGACGTCTGAACCCCATTTCTAGTTGGAACCAGGATTGCAGTGGCTCAGTCAGTAGCGTGTCAGGCTCCTGATCTAAAGTTTAGAGCGTCGTGCTCGATATGGGAGTGAAGTAATTTGAGGTAGATCCCGAATCACGTAGTCCGAACCCGCTATCTCGAACGGTTCGAGCGTTATAAAGATTTTTTTGCTAGGACTAATGTCCATAGGATAACATTAGGTTTTCGATCCAGCTTTTCCCTATTCTTTAACATTACCAAGAAATCTCATTTGCTCGAGGCCATCATTATAACCCTTTACCCATAATTCAAATCTTTCAGAACCTCATTTAACAGGTTTCATGTTTCACTTTGAAATGTTGTTCTCCCTCGGTTTTGGT
The DNA here is from genome assembly GCA_038380435.1 of Ryuthela nishihirai. Classification (NCBI taxonomy): domain Eukaryota; kingdom Metazoa; phylum Arthropoda; class Arachnida; order Araneae; family Heptathelidae; genus Ryuthela; species Ryuthela nishihirai. Next base: position 451,303 of record JAWZYU010000092.1, read on the forward strand.
TTCTAAAAAAATTTGAGGTGGTTTCCTTCATATTATTTCTATGGGAATTTTGAACGCCTTTTAAAAAAAACCTACTTGTCCTATCTTTATGAAATTTCCCATAATTAGACCTCGGTGACCTCTAACCGATGATCCTTGGTCAGATTTTTTGCGTTACCAGATTCCTCATTTTTTATGACGCAACTTTCAAATTATTACCTACCGCTAATTAATAAATGCCCTGAAGACCTACTATATAAGCAAATTGGCTGTGGAGACCATTTCGAAGACTCTCCTCCACGAGCCGTTTTGTTCGAAACCACGACGCCTGGTGGAAAACAGCGGAGCAACTCGTGTTTGGGGGGGGGGGGGGTAGGGAGGACGCGCGATCATCACGGTCCGTCCACACGCCGTGATGAGCTAGCCCCCGAAGTAACCAGTTGTGCCTGCGCAGGGTCTGGGCATTTGGCAGCCTGGGATCCAGCGTAGGCAACACTGGCGGGCGCTGGTACGAAGATGTGCCGCTCAGAGTTAAAACAACTCAACGTTAAAGAACACGCTGGATGGCCTTGACGGGAGGCTACCATCTGTCTCCCAATAGTTTTTCCACTGGGTTCCGTAATCTTCTCTGAGCCTTAGGGGTCCATGTGACCTGGCCATTTAGCCCATGATGTGCAAAAAAGTGCCGCAAAGAGGTAAAACAACCAACGAATCCTACGTTGAAACAGAAATCGCTGCCAAATCCATTGCCGTCATATTCTGAAGCTTAGGCATCATTTCATCTTTCGAGGTTGGCAACACTGCATTTAATCTTTTCATTACAACACCCACATAAACATCTTCTGAATCTCTGTTAAGGAGTAGTACTCAGTAAATCAATCCTAAGTGCATTTGGATTGTTTTAACACTGAGCGGCACTTTTTTGCACACCGTGGGCTAAATGGCCAGGTCACAAGTACCCCGAAGGCTCGGAGAAGGTTGAGGACCCACTGGTCAAGGCCATCCAGTGTGTTCTTTAACGTTGGGTTGTTCAAAAATTGTTTTGTTCCGAAATTCTAAAATATGCATTCCGCCGGGGGAAAAAGTTTGACACGGAATCTGGCAACAAAGCCATTCAATACATTGAAGTGCCAAGTCTCCTGAGTACGAAGATATATAGATATTAATGTCGAATAAAAAAAAGGCTTCAGAAAGAGTCGAAAACGAAAAAACGGCATTATATAGGGTGATGAAAAAGTCGCTCTGCACCCGATAGGGAATGAGAGATTCGCACCCGTACAATCATAATAAATGTTGAAAGTGCGTCTCCAGTCTGTCATCAAGAATCAATCAGTGGTCCGAATTACCAAAAAAAAAAGCCCCCTAGCTTTTTTATGGATTCTGCAACAGAGTGAATTTTTGCGACTTTTGATTCTTTGTACCGTCTTCCTTTTGTGACTTTTACCCAACATCTACACATTTCCGTAATCGCGGGGATCCATTTACGAGATTCCATTTCTTCGCCGATTTGATATATTAAGTTTTTTTGGTATCTCGCTATATTAAGATCCTAAAAAAAAAGGAATGGAATGCTCGATGTCTGCCACAGAGTCAAAAGGCTTATGACTTCGATGGACACCGCAATTCCTGTGTTAATCAAACATTCACCATATATAAAAATGTATTATTGGTATACGTGAGAAGATGAGGCTTTTACACTCGCACTTTTTATGCACACAATGGGCTAAATAACCAGGCCACAAGGAATATCAGAAAAGGTTCGGGGAGGGAAAACACATATCTCTAGTCGCGGTACATTTTCGCAATAAGAACCAGTTATTGATTGGGTTTTGTCAGGTTTAGAGATTAAGTAGAAAAATAAAATAAAGTTTTATTGATAAATGAAAAACCAGCAGCGTTTTTCTCGCAATCTCACATTTTAGTCACCTTACAGTTAGTACTTAGCTTAGAGTGTTCTTCTACTTCTAGAGTCTACTTCTAGAGAACGAGACAGGTAGAGGGAAAAATATTCCATGCAGTTCTACTCTTAAAATCTCTGGAAATTATTACAAAAGGTTAATTATGAGTTATTCGTCCCAAATAACAATTAAAACTTTTCCATTTTACCTATTTCGAGGCAAAATTTTGAAAAGTACCTTTGAATTGACATTAGACGTTAATCTGCTACTTCTACATTATTTAGCAAACTCTGTTTTCGTTGCCAGATCTCGCTAACATATTACGCAGACGATAAATCATTAACTTTAATTAGAAAAGCTTCGTCTGATCGGTATTTTATTGCAGAGAGTGGGATAAATGGCCAGGTTACAAGAACCCCTAGGGCTAAAATAATAACTTAACCCTAGGGGACAGGTATAACTCCTGTACACGAGGCAAGAGAAGAGAAATTGATATTTCAAGAAAAAAATTAAATTGAATTTCACATTTGAAGAATGATTTTAATACTGGATCATTTGAAATTATTTTTCTTGAATCAACTTCTATAAGTAAAACAATCAGAAAAAACACTTAAAATAGGCCAGAGTTAAATATTACAAATTTTTAAAATCATTAAATACTAAATTATTAATAAATAAACCGTTTCACGACTTTTTCTTCAATAAATGATTAGATACCAATTTATGATGAAAACCATTAATAGCTAATTCTAACAGAATATAAATTATAATATTAATAAAACTGAATAATAATAAGTAATTGCAGAAGGATTTAAAACTAATTTCCATCTGTACACCAATGACTTGATTTTACATTAAGACTCTATGGAAACTGAACTACCTGTACATCGTTTAGAAAAGTCTGTTTTCGTTGCCAGACTCGCCAACAAACTATGCAGATAAAAATTCATTTATTTTATTCCAGAAGCCGTTCTTTGGTCTGATCATTTGAAATAATTGCCCTTAGAGTTCAAAATACTGATGGATTCAGTGATTGCCCACAGCTTGAAAGTTTTAAAGGGGGGGGGGGGGCTTTAGAACATTTTTTTTTATTTACAAGAGTTTAAAAAAGCTTTTCTATTAAGAATATACTGAAGATCTGCGTCATATCATAGAGAGCAATCGTTTGGATTATTTTAGTAAATAAAAGGTAAATAATCCTTAACTAGAAAAATAATTTATATTTATAGAGATAAAAAATGAATAATAGTTAAAGAAACGAAGGGAGTTGGGTTGTTTTACCCGTGAGGACATGTTTTGTACACAATGGGATAAATGGCCAGGTCACAAGCACCCCAAGAGCTTAAAGAAGTTTGGGGAAAAGGGACCCACTGGACAACTGTTGGGAGACAGATGGTAGTCTCTTATCAAAACCATCCAACGTGTTGTTTAATGTGTACAGTCACTCAAAAAAATATCCGAACCCTACGGTTGATTACAGAATAGAGAAAAAATATCCGGCAACGATTTTTTTTAGAAATTAGTGATCTGGCAACCTTCGTGTTCAGTACACGAAGATTGCCTGATCGCCAATTTCTAAAAAAATAGTTGCCAAATATTTTTTCTGAATTCTGTAATCAACCATAGTGTTCGGATATTTTTTTGAGCACCTGTACATGTATTTTACATGAAGGTTTCCAGATGAGTAATTTGTAAAAAAAAAAAAATCGTTGCCAGATATTTCTTCTGATATCTGTAATCAAACGTAGTGTTCGGATTTTTTTGTGCAACTGTACATGTATTGTACACGAAGGTTTCCAGATCACTAATTTGTTAAAAAAATTGTTGCCACATATTTTTTCTGAATTCTGTAATCAACCATAATGTTCGGATACTTTTTTGTGCTACTGTACTTGAAGGTTTCGGAGGTAAAATCTCAGCGCTGCCCCAGCTGGGACTCGAACCTGGGAAATGCAGATTACGAGCCTGGCGCTCTACTGACTTAGACACCCCCCTCTCCGATGAGTAAGTCTAATATAGTGCGGGTTCTGGGCTTTTCGGGGCGTGCGTCTCTCGCGGGTTGGGGGCATTTTACATGTGGGCCCTGCGGTTTCCCGTTGCAAGGGGTTTTGCGGCAAGTCTTCCCCTTGTGAGTTGGGGACCATTTTGGACGGGACCTGTGGCATCACTCTGTGGAGGGTTTTGAGGCTTACCCTATGTACAGAATGAAAGAGATTGAAAACTATGAAGAAAGGTGAAAAGAGTGATTAGAAGTTGAGATACAGCTCATCCGTATGTTAATAGTATGAGATTAGGCTTAGTAAAATTAAAATGTAATAAAATAGTCCTTTCACTCCATTGGAAGTATTTAAAAAGTGTATCGATCCTTTGCTGGAGTATGGGATAAAAGAGAAAAGAATGAAATTATTTTAAATAAACGCTCCAGAATTGGTTAAAAGAAGTCTCATCCTTCTTACATCCCTGTTACCTGTAAGCATCCATGTTTTTAAAGACATGAAGAATGCCATATCCCTATACTGCAGAATAAGAGTAGTAGAGACAAAAATAATTAATTTATTCATTAATTTAGTGGCTAGACTTAGTGACTGTTTGACCCAGATTACCCATAGGTTAACATGTGAGGAGTGCATTTGAGGAGCTCCTTAGAGAAAGCATGGTGCCATCGCAGGGGCGGGTGAATTTTTACTGTCCGTATACCGAAACATTAGGATAAATACACAATGATTAAGGTTTGAATTGATTGGTTAATTGAAATCACGTGACAAAGATGATTGGCTAATAAATTGGGACGTCATAAGGCTGTCCATGTATACGTATAAGGAGATTGAAATGGTCAGATTGAGTGCGCCTATTTATTATCATAGGATACATATTGGGATAAATATACCCCGATGTCATCGTTAAGGTTTGAAATGATTCGTTATTTATATATATGACGTCATAGAAATGTCCTTATATGACAATTCATGTGTAAATATCATAGGTATGCGCAGATATCATGTGCAATGTACTTCGTATGTTGCAGACTGCAGAATAGAGTAGTTCCGAGCTAAAATGAAGTATCCAATAGAATCCGTTGGCATCTGAAGGTTTAAATGTGCTTGGTTAAAAATAATTATTCAATTATCTTTTTTATATATGGAAGATTTAAAGTTAAAAATATATTTAAATACTTTAATTAGTCCGTTTGGTGACTCCCATGATTCCCTATTCTGAGGCATAGGAAATACTAGTAGTAAGTCACTGACAGTTAGGAGCCATTTTAACCCTTTCTTAATCAGCTTCCTGAGCTGCGATTGGTTAAAAATATTTATTTATGTATCTCGTTAGGGATAAAATCTCTATCGCTTCAGTCCTCCTAGTAAGAAAAGAATCCGTGTTTCGAATTATCATGAAACGCCCCTCATTCTTTTAAGCCCAGTGAGAACGAATCCGTCCAGTTAATCTCATTGGTTGAAAATTATAAGTGCGTTTTTATCATAGGAAATCCTTTACATTGAAAAAAGGGCGAGAACTTTAAATCTACCTCTACAACCTAGAACGAATGGAATTCCAGAATTTTGAAATGCTGAATGCTGATTGGCTGAGGCTAACTTCTTAAATAATAGCGGTAGACCTATCGTGTGACCCCTTTTCTGAAACATCTCGTCGAGACACATCCGATTCCGAACCCGGTTTTGACCCTGGACGTGCGATTTTCGAGATTTTAACATTTAAACATTCATTTTCAACTTTTTAAATATTGAGTTTAGAGCCTCGTGCTCGATATGGGAGTGAAGTAATTTGACGTAGATCCCGAATCACGTAGTCCGAACCCGCTATCTCGAACGGTTCGAACGTTATAAAGATTTATCCCTAGGACTAATGTCCGTAGGATAACATTAGGTTTTCGATCCAGCGTTTCCCTATACTTTAAAATTACCAAGAAACCTCATTTGCTCGAGGCCATCTTTATAACCCTTTACATGTTATTTCCCATGTTATTTCCCATGTTATTCCCATGTTATTTCTATGGGAATTTTGAACGCCTTTTAAAAAAAAACCTACTTGACCTATCTTGATGAAATTTCCTCCATAATTAGGTCTCGGTGACCTCTAACCGATGACCCTTGGTCAGTTTTTTTGCGTTACCAGATTCCTCATTTTTTATGACACAACTTTCAAAATATTACATACCGCTAATTAATAAATGCTCTGAAGACCTACTATATAAGCAAATTGGCTGTGGAGCCCATTTCGAAGACTTTCCTCCACGAGCCATTTTGTTCGAAACCACAACGCCGTAGTCTGGTGGAAAACAGCGGAGCAACTCGTGTTTGGGGGGGTAGGGAGGATGCGCTATCATCACGGTCGGTCCACACGCCATGATGAGCTAGCCCCCGAAGTAATCAGTGGTGCCTGCGCAGGGTCTGGGCATTTGGCAGCCTGGGATCCAGCGTAGCAACACTGGCGGGCGCTGGTACGAAAATGTGTCGCTCAGAGGTAAAACAACCCAACGTTAAAGAACACACTGGATGGCCTTGACGGGAGGCTACCATCTGTCTCCCAATAGTTTTTCCACTGGGTCCCGTAACTTTCTCTGAGCCTTAGGGGTCTATATGACATGGCCATTTAGCCCATGGTTTGCAAAAAATTGCCGCTCAGAGGTAAAACAACCCAACGTTAAACAACAGACTGGATGGCCTTGACGGGAGGCTACCATCTGTCTCCCAACAGGTTTTCCAGTCGGTCCCCTAATCTTCTCTGAGCCTTAGGGGTTCATGTCACCTGGCCATTTAGCCCATGGTGTGCAAAAAAGTGCCGCAAAGAGGTAAAACAACCAACGAATCCTACGTTGAAACAGAAATCGCTGCCAAATCCATTGCCGTCATATTCTGAAGCTTAGGCATCATTTCATCTTTCGAGGTTGGCAACACTGCATTTAATCTTTTCATTACAACACCCACATAAACATCTTCTGAATCTCTGTTAAGGAGTAGTACTCAGTAAACCAATCGTAAGTACATTTGGATTGTTTTAACACTGAGAGGCACTTTTTTGCACACCGTGGGCTAAATGGCCAGGTCACAAGTACCCCGAAGGCTCGGAGAAGGTAGAGGACCCACTGGAACAGCTGTTGGGAGACAGATGATAGCCTCCCGTCAAGGCCATCCAGTGTGTTCTTTAAAGTTGGGTTGTTCAAAAATTGTTTTGTTCCGAAATTCTAAAATTTGCATTCCGCTGGGGGAAAGAGATTGACACGGAATCTGGCAACAAAGACATTCAATACATTGAAGTACCAAGTCTCCTGAATACGAAGATATATAGATATTAAAGTCACATAAAAAAAAGGCTTCAGAAAGAGTCGAAAACCAAAAAACGGCATTATATAGGGTGATGAAAAAGTCGCTCTGCACCCGATAGGGAATGAGAGATTCGCACCCGTACAATCATAATAAATGTTGAAAGTGCGTCTCCAGTCTGTCATCAAGAATCAATGAGTGGTCCGAATTACGAAAAAAAAAAGCCCCCTAGCTTTTTTATGGATTCTGCAACAGAGTGAATTTTTGCGACTTTTGATTCTTTGTACCGTCTTCCTTTTGTGACTTTTACCCAACATCTACACATTTCCGTAATCGCGGGGATCCATTTACAAGATTCCATTTCTTCGCCGATTATAAATATTAAGTTTTTTTGGTATCTATCTATATTAAGTTCCTAAAAAAAAAAGGAATGGTATGCTCCATGTCTGCCACAGAGTCAAAAGGGTTATGACTTCGACGGGCACCGCAATTCCTGTGTTAATCAAACATTCACCATATATAAAAATGTATTATTGGTATACGTGAGAAGATGAGGCTTTTACACTCGCACTTTTTATGCACACAATGGGCTAAATAGCCAGGCCACAAGGAATATCAGAAAAGGTTCGGGGATGGAAAACACATATCTCTAGTCGCGGCCATCCACCGCGTTCTTTAACGTCCCATCCGACGGAATTTGCAAGCCCATCGGTGTCCCCCTACTGCCCGAGGGAGAAATGTCACCGGTTCTGCAGGTCGGATTACGGAGCCTTACTATAATAGGTATCCGACGTTTCGAGTACAGTCGCTCGAAAAAGTATCCGAACACTACGGTTGATTACAGAATTCAGAAAAAATATTTAGCGACATTTTTTTTAGAAATAAGTGAACTGGCACCTTCGTGTCACGTGACACGAAGGTTCCCAGATCACTTATTTCTAAAAAAAATTGTTGCCAGATATTTTTTTGCGAATTCGGTAATCAACCACAGTGTTCGGATATTGATCTAAGGGACCTGCGTTAGAGCCCTGGGTAAGGCATTGATGAATGGTTGGCTACTGATCCTGAAATACTGCCAATATCGGCAGCACTAGGTTATCAGTGGTAGATAAAGCCCCCGCCCCAAAATTGGTCCCAACCACCCATAAACCACAGGCCCTTAGTGGCAGAAAACGCTCCAATGCCCCAAAAAACGCTGTGTGAAACGACCCCAAAGCTACCTGGGTTCGAGCCCCGATGTTTTTCTGCTGAGGTCCTACGATCTTCTCAGGACCTTGTCTTATGACATATAAACTGACAGGCTCCTGTCAGACCTCTGCGACAAGCAGCTGCTTGAGGGGGATGTTTTACTGATTGCTTTCCGAATTTTTTTCTTCCATTTCATGGGTAGCAATCGAATGGAATTTTGCTTTCAGTCCCAGTGACTTCTTTCAAAATGATTGAAACATTTACATAATCTACGGTTTTATAGAAATACATTTTCGCAATAAGAACCAGTTATTGATTTGGGTTTGTCAGGTTTAGAGATTAGATAGATAAATAAAAAATTATTTGATTGATAAATGAAAAGCCAGCAGCGTTTTTCTCGCAATCTCACATTTTAGTCACCTTACAGTTAGTACTTAGCTTAGAGTGTTTTTGAAATCCATTATTATTCAGTGCATTAATTCATTTCAATTTCTAAATGCAAATATTTATTGTAGGAACGAAGGCGTTTGAATACTTCTAGAGAACGAGACAGATAGATGGAAAAATATTCCATGCAGTTCTAATCTTAAAATCTGTGGAATTTATTGCAAAAGGTTAATTATGAGTTATTCTTCCGAAATAACAATTCAAACTTTTCCATTTTACCTATTTGGAGGCAAAATTTTGAAAAGTACTTTTGAATTGACATTAGACGTTAATCTGCTACTTCTACATTATTTAGCAAACTCTGTTTTCGTTGCCAGATCTCGCTAACATATTACGCAGACGATAATTCATTAACTTTAATTAGAAAAGCTTCGTCTGATCGGTATTTTATTGCAGAGAATGGGATAAATGGCCCTAGGGCTAAGATAATAACTTAACCCTAGGGGACAGGTATAACTCCTGTACACGAAGCTAGAGAAATTGATACTTCAAGAAAAAAATTAAATTGAATTTCACATTTGAAGAATGATTTTTATACTTGATCATTTGAAATTAATTTTCTTGAATCAACTTCTATAAGTAAAGTCTTTTAAATAATAATTGCCAGATACATCTTCTGAACTCTGAGATCAGTTGGAGCGTTCCAATGTCATTCGGAGAGGCAGTTCGTAACCCGAATGTTGCCAGATCCCTAAACTATTTTAAATAATAGTTGCGAGATACTTCTCAACTCTGAGATCAGTTGGAGAGTTCCAATGTCATTCCGAGCGGCTGTTCGGAACCCAAATGTTGCCAGATCCCTAAACTATTTTAAATAATAGTTGCCAGATACCTCTTCTGAACTCTGAGATCAGTCGGAGAATTCCAATGTCATTCCGAGAGGCTGTTCGGAAAACGAATGTTGCCAGATCCCTAAACTATTTTAAATAATAGTTGCCAGATACTTCTTCTGAACTCTGAGATCAGTCGGAGCGTTCCGATGTCATTCCGAGAGGCAGGTCGGAACACGAATGTTGCCAGATCCCAAACTATTTTAAATAGTTGCCAGATACTTCTTCTGAATTCAGAGATCAGTCGGAGCTTTCCGACGTCATTTCGAGAGGCAGTTCAGAACACGAATGTTGCCAGATCCCTAAAGTATTATTAAGGCATCACTTCCGGGTCATTTTTTGGCTTTTTGGGGCATTTTTGGATTTTTGGAGAATTTTTTGGTGTTTTCTTTTTTTTGGGAGGGGGACTTTAATGCACGTTGGAGGGTGTGGCTTTTTAGGGCTTTTTGCGTCACTTCCGATTTGTTTTCGGGGTCACTTACGGGTCTGTTAGGGCCTTTTGTGGCGTGTCATGATACTGCGGACAGCTGGGACCTGTCGGACCAATGGGGCGTTTTGGGGATTTTCGGGGTTTCTTTGGGGTCACTTCCGGGGCGGGGCGTATGGGGTTTTGGCTCCTTGACCTCTACGGTCCAAGTCACTTCCTGTTGGTTTCCGACGATTAGGGGTGTCTGGGGGAGCGTCTTTTGGCGTGGCCTTTTGGGTCCTTTTCGGGTCACTTCCGGTTCGCTGTGTGCAGTCACTTGCTGTCTATTTGACCTTCGGGGTCAGTTTGGGACTTTTCGGGGCTTCCAGGACAAGGCTCCGAACTCAATATTTAAAAAGTTTAAAATGATTTTTAAAACGTTTGAATCTGAAAAACTACACGTCCTGGGTCGAATCCGGGTTCGGAATCGGATCCGTCTCGACGAGACCTTTCAGAAAAGGGGTACCTGTAATATTTAAGAAGTTAGCATCAGCCAATCAGCATTCACAATTTCAAAATACTGGAATCCCATTGGTTCTACGTGGTAGATTTAACGTTCGCGCTGTTTTTTCAATGTAAAGGAATTCCTATGATAAGAACGCACTAATGATTTTCGACGAATAAGAATAACTTTACTGATTCGTTTCTTACACGGATTCTTTTCTTACTAGGAGGACTGAAAGGATAGAGATTTTATCCCTAACGAGATGGATAAATAAATATTTTTAACCAATTACAGCTCGGGAAGCAGATGAAGAAAGGGTTAAAATGGCTCCTAAAGGTACTACTAGTATTTCCTAGACTTCAGAATAGGGAGCTCATCAACTCTAGCCATCAGAAATAATCAATTCCTTATTCATTTATTCACTTTCCATTCTTCATTACTTTAAAAACATGGATGCCTACAGTTAGATTCGTATGGAAGTTTTCTTTCTTACGACTATTCATAGACTTTATTAGATTTCATTTTCACTAAGCCTAATCTTCATCTATATATATATATTTCTTAAAACTGTATAGAAAAAGAAATTTTAAAATTTTAAAATAGAATGACTTGGTATTTTAAAGTTCCATATATTAGAAATGACATGATTAACTTTAAACCATTCCTTACTCTTTCCACAAAAGTTTCAGAGCATTATTGGGTTGAAAAATATTTCACACGTTTTGCTTGCTGCAGTGGAATGGAGTAGGATTCGTGCCACAGGATGTAAGCAGGAAATCTGAAGCTTGATCTGCTGATACGCAACCTTCTCCGAGACTACGGGGCTCTTGTGACTTGGCCATTTAGCCCACTGGGTACAAAAACAAGTGCCGCTCAGAGGTTAAAATGCCTATCTTCTCTACGGCGTATTAAAGTGATCAAAGGGACCTGGGTTCGAGCCCCGTAAATGTTTGTGTTCTCCCTCCACAATATATAACAATAATAATAATACGTAATTACTAATAGTAAAACTTACACAATATATAATAATAATAATAATAATACTTAATTTCTAATAGTAATTAACCTTACAAATATATCTATAATTTTTATAACCCACCCCTGAGATGGGACCGTGCTATATCTATGGAGCTCCTCAATTGAACTCTTCGAACAATATTCAACTCTTAGCCATCAGAAATATTCAATTATTCATTCATTCACTTTCCTTATTGTTCACGTGCATCTGGCAATCTTCATCGCTTTCAAGACATCGAGTTAGATTCCTAGGTAAGTATTATTATTATTCTAGAGCTTATACTCTCTTATCTTTCACGACTATTAACTACTTTTAAATAATATACAGATATTTTTGTCTTTCTCTTAATAAAAAAGAAATCTTTATCAAATTATATATTTCACTTTTACGTTTGTAAGAATTCAAACCAAACCTTTTTTCTATTTACATGCTCAGAGGTAACTTTACAGAGATGACGTCACAGCTCTCCATAACTTTAAGAAAGCCATTACCATTTACATGTTACAACAAACTAATTCTTCCGACAGAGCTATAAATAGATCCTCGCGCAGCTCGAGAAATGTCAATCGAGGGAAACGCTTCTGCAGGTGTTTGTTAGCAATGCCTCTTCACTTGGATGGGTTCTTTAGGAAAATCTCTAATAACTTCGTAATATTTGAATAAGTATTTAAAATCACAGTTACTCTGAAACCGTTCCATTTAAAGCAAATGCATTTCCATTTTTTCTCTCCAAAGCCTATAGATATTTTCTTACACATATATACTTATAATAATAGGATATTAAATTCATGAAAATATAGCATCCATCTATACAAACCTTCTACTGATTTTTCGTGTTATATCCGTGAGAAACTTTCAATCTGTAAACCTCGAGCTTTTTGGGTGGAAAAAAATCCTGCATATAACAAGTCTTTTTTATATTTCTCTATAACTTAGAAATTAAATAAGAAATCAAAGATATATACATTTTACTTTAAGAAAGAAAGAAAAAAAATATCTGGCAACCTTTGCGTACAATACATGTACAGTTGCTCAAAAAAATATCCGAACACTATTAACCCCAGACACCCCTAATCGTCGGAAACCAACAGGAAGTGACTTCGACCGTAGAGGTCAAGGAGCCAAACCCCCCATACGCCCCGCCTGGAAGTGACCCCAAAGAAACCCCGAAAATCCCCAAAAACGCCCCATTGGTCCGATAGGCCCCAGCTGTCCGCAGTATCATGACACGCCACAAAAGGCCCTAACAGACCCGTAAGTGACCCCGAAAACAAATCGGAAGTGACGCAAAAAGCCCTAAAGAAGCCACACCCTCCAACGTGCATTAAAGTCCCCCCCCCCCCAAAAAAAAGAAAACACCAAAAAATTCTCCAAAAATCCAAAAACGCCCGAAAAAGCCAAAAACTGACCCGGAAGTGAAAACACACCGGAGGTGACCCCACAAGAAACCGGAAGTGATGCCTTAATAATACTTTAGTGATCTGGCAACATTCGTGTTCTGAACTGCCTCTCGAAATGACGTCGGAACGCTCCGACTGATCTCAGAATTCAGAAGAAGTATCTGCCAACTATTTAAAATAGTTTGGGATCTGGCAACATTCGTGTTCCGACCTGCCTCTCGGAATGACATCGGAACGCTCCGACTGATCTCAGAGTTCAGAAGAAGTATCTGGCAACTATTATTTAAAATAGTTTAGGGATCTGGCAACATTCGTTTTCCGAACAGCCTCTCGGAATGACATTGGAATTCTCCGACTGATCTCAGAGTTCAGAAGAGGTATCTGGCAACTATTATTTAAAATAGTTTAGGGATCTGGCAACATTCGTGTTCCGAACAGCCGCTCGGAATGACATTGGAACTCTCCAACTGATCTCAGAGTTGAGAAGTATCTCGCAACTATTATTTAAAATAGTTTAGGGATCTGGCAACATTCGGGTTACGAACTGCCTCTCCGAATGACATTGGAACGCTCCAACTGATCTCAGAGTTCAGAAGATGTATCTCGCAACTATTATTTAAAATAGTTTAGGGATCTGGCAATATTCGGGTTCCGATCTGCCTCTCGGAATGACATTGGAACGCTTCGAATGTTCTCAGAATTCAGAACACGTATCTGGCAACTATTATTTAAAATATTTTAGGGATCTGGCAACATTCGGGTTCCGATCTGCCTCTCGGAATGACATTGGAACGCTTCGAATGTTCTCAGAATTCAGAACACGTATCTGGCAACTATTATTTGAAATAGTTTAGGGATCTGGCAACATTCGGGTTCCGAACTGCCTCTCGGAATGACATTGGAACGCTCCAACTGATCTCAGAGTTCAGAAGATGTATCTGGCAACTATTATTTAAAATAGTTTAGGGATATGGCAACATTCGGGTTCCGAACTGCCTCTCGGAATGATATTGGAACGCTAAAACTGATCTCAGAGTTCAAAAGAAATATCTGGCAACTATTATTTAAAATAGTTTAGGGATCTGGCAACATTCGGGTTCCGAACTGCGTCTCCGAATAACATTGGAATGCTCCAACAGATCTCAGAGTTCAGAAGATGTATCTGGCAACTATTATTTAAAAGACTTTACTTATAGAAGTTGATTCAAGAAAATTAATTTCAAATGATCAAGTATAAAGATCATTCTTCAAATGTGAAATTCAATTTAATTTTTTTCTTGAAGTATCAATTTCTCTAGCTTCGTGTACAGGAGTTATACCTGTCCCCTAGGGTTAAGTTATTATCTTAGCCCTAGGGCCATTTATCCCATTCTCTGCAATAAAATACCGATCAGACGAAGCTTTTCTAATTAAAGTTAATGAATTATCGTCTGCGTAATATGTTAGCGAGATCTGGCAACGAAAAAAGAGTTTGCTAAATAATGTAGAAGTAGCAGATTAACGTCTAATGTCAATTCAAAAGTACTTTTCAAAATTTTGCCTCGAAATAGGTAAAATGGAAAAGTTTCAATTGTTATTTGGGAAGAATAACTCCTAATTAACCTTTTGCAATAAATTCCAGATATTTTAAGAGTAGAACTGCATGGAATATTTTTCCCTCTACCTGTCTCGTTCTCTAGAAGTATTCAAACGCCTTCGTTCCTACAATAAACATTTGCATTTAGAAATTGAAATGAATTAATGCACAGAGTAATAATGGATTTCAAAAACACTCTAAGCTAAGTACTAACTATGAGGTGACTAAAATGTGAGATTGCGAGAAAAACGTTGCTGGCTTTTCATTTATCAATAAAACTTTTTTTTTACTTTTCTACTTAATCTCTAAACCTGACAAACCCAAATCAATAACTGGTACTTATTGCGAAAATGTATTTCTATAAAACCGTAGATTATGTAAATGTTTCAATCATTTTGAAAGAAGTAACTGCAGAAATTCGCAACTCGTTACCTTCGGTTGCTCTTTTTTATTTCCTTTAATATTCCATTCCTTTTTTTTTAGGATCTTAATATAGATAGATACCAAAAAAAAAAACTTAATATTTAAAATCGGCGAAGAAATGGAATCTCGTAAATGGATCCCCGCGATTACGGAAATGTATAGATGTTGGGTAAAAGTAACAAGAGGAAAACGGTACAAAGAATCAAAAGTCGCAAAAATTCACTCTGTTGCAGAATCCATAAAAAAATTAGGGGGGCTTTTTTTTTTTGGTAATTCGCACCACTGATTGATTCTTGATGACAGACTGGAGACGCACTTTCAACATTTATTATGATTGTACGGGTGCGAATCTCTCATTCCCTATTGGGTGCACAGCGACTTTTTCATCACCCTGTATAATGCCGTTTTTTGGTTTAAGATTCTTTCTGAAGCCTTTTTTTCATGTGACTTTAATATCTATATATCTTCGTACTCAGGGGACTTGGCACTTCAATGTATTGAATGGCTTTGTTGCCAGATTCCGTGTCAAACGTTTTCCCCCGGCGGAATGCAAATTTTAGAATTTCGGAACAAAACAATTTTTGAACAACCCAACGTTAAAGAACACACTGGATGGCCTTGACGGGAGGCTATCATCTGTCTCCCAACAGCTGTTCCAGTGGGTCCTCAACCTTCTCCGAGCCTTCGGGGTACTTGTGACCTGGCTATTTAGCCCACGGTGTGCAAAAAAGTGCCGCTCAGTGTTAAAACAATCCATATGCACTTACGATTGGTTTACTGAGTACTACTCCTTAACAGAGATTCAGAAGATGTTTATGTGGGTGTTGTAATGAAAAGATTAAATGCAGTGTTGCCAACCTCCAAAGATGAAATGATGCCTAAGCTTCAGAATATGACGGCAATGGATTTGGCAGCGTTTTTTGTTTCAACGTAGGATTGGTTGGTTGTTTTACCTCTGAGCGGCACTTTTTTGCACACCATGGGGTAAATGGCCAGTTCACATGGACCCCTAAGACTCAGAGAAGTTTAGGGACCCACTGGAAAACCTGTTGGGAGAGAAATGGTAGCCTCCCGTCAAGTCCATTCAGTGTGTTCTTTAATGTTTGGTTATTTTACCTCTGAGCGGCACTTTCTTGCACAAAATGGACTAAATGGACAGGTCACATGGACCCCTGAGGCTCAGAGAATGTTGGGGGATCCACTGGAAAACCTGTTGGGAGACAGATGGTTGCCTCCCGTCAAGGCCATCCAGTGTGTTCTTTAACATTGGGTTGTTTTACCTCTGAGCGGCACTTTCTTGCACACAATGGACTAAATGGCCAGGTCACATGGACCCCTAAAGCTCAGAGAAGGTTAGGGGATCCACTGGAAAAACTGTTGAGAGACAGATGTTAGCCTCCCGTCAAGGCCATCCAGCATGTTCTTTAACGTTGGGTTGTTTTACCTCTGAGCGGCACTTTCTTGCACAAAATGGACTAAATGGCCAGGTCACATGGACCCCTAAAGCTCAGGGAAGGTTGGGGGAACCACTGGAAAAGCTATTGAGAGACAGATGGTAGCCTCCCGTGAAGGCCATCCAGCGCGTTCTTTAACGTTGGGTTGTTTTACCTCTGAGTGGCAATTTCTTGCACACAATTGGCTAAATGGCCAGGTCACATGGACCCCGAAGGCTAAGAGAAGGTTAGGGGACCCACTGGAAAACCTGTTGGGAGACAGATGGTAGCCTTCCGTCAAGGCCATCCAGTGTGTTCTTTAACGTTGGGTTGTTTTACCTCTGAGCGGCAGTTTTTTGCACACCATGGATTAAATGGCCAGGTCACATGGACCCCTAAGGCTCAGAGAAGGTTAGGGGACCCACTGGAAAACCTGTTGAGAGACAGATGGTAGCCTCCCGTCAAGGCCATCCAGTGTGTTCTTTAACGTTGGGTTGTTTTACCTCTGAGCGGCACATTTTTGCACCACATGGGCTAAATGGCCAGGTCACATGGACCCCGAAGGCTAAGAGAAGGTTAGGGGACCCACTGGAAAACCTGTTGGGAGACAGATGGTAGCCTTCCGTCAAGGCCATCCAGTGTGTTCTTTAACGTTGGGTTGTTTTACCTCTGAGCGGCAGTTTTTTGCACACCATGGACTAAATGGCCAGGTCACATGGACCCCTAAGGCTCAGAGAAGGTTAGGGGACCCACTGGAAAACCTGTTGAGAGACAGATGGTAGCCTCCCGTCAAGGCCATCAAAAGTGTTCTTTAACATTGGGTTGTTTTACCTCTGAGCGGCACTTTTTTGCACCCCATGGGCTAAATGACCAGGTCACACGGACTCCTAAGGCTCAGAGAAGGTTAGGGGACCCACTGGAAAACCTGTTGGGAGACAGATGGTAGGCTCCCGTCAAGGCCATCCAGTGTGTTCTTTAACGTTGGGTTGTTTTACCTCTGAGCGGCACTTTTTTGCACACCATGGACTAAATGGCCAGGTCACATGGACCCCTAAGGCTCAGAGAAGTTTAGGGGACCCACTGGAAAACCTGTCGGGAGACAGATGGTAGCCTCCCGTCAAGGCCATCCAAAGTGTTCTTTAACATTGGGTTGTTTTACCTCTGAGAGGCACTTTTTTGCACACCATGGACTAAATGGCCAGGTCACATGGACCCCTAAGGCTCAGAGAAGGTTAGGGGACCCACTGGAAAACCTGTTGGGAGACAGATGTTAGCCTCCCGTCAAGGCCATCCAAAGTGTTCTTTAACATTGAGTTGTTTTACCTCTGAGCGGCACTTTTTGCACACCATGGACTAAATGGCCAGGTCACATGGACCCCTAAGGCTCAGAGAAGGTTAGGGGACCCACTGGAAAACCTGTCGGGAGACAGATGGTAGCCTCCCGTCAAGGCCATCCAAAGTGTTCTTTAACATTGGGTTGTTTTACCTCTGAGCGGCACTTTTTTGCACACCATGGACTAAATGGCCAGGTCACATGGACCCCTAAGGCTCAGAGAAGGTTAGGGGTCCCACTGGAAAACCTGTTGGGAGACAGATGTTAGCCTCCCGTCAAGGCCATCCAAAATGTTCTTTAACATTGGGTTGTTTTACCTCTGAGCGGCACTTTTTTGCACACCATGGACTAAATGGCCAGGTCACATGGACCCCTAAGGCTCAGAGAAGGTTAGGGGACCCACTGGAAAACCTGTTGGGAGACAGATGGTAGCCTCCCGGCAAGGCCATCGAGTGTGTTCTTTAACGTTGGGTTGTTTTACCTCTGAGCGGCACATTTTTGCACCACATGGGCTAAATGGCCAGGTCACATGGACCCCGAAGGCTAAGAGAAGGTTAGGGGACCCACTGGAAAACCTGTTGGGAGACAGATGGTAGCCTTCCGTCAAGGCCATCCAGTGTGTTCTTTAACGTTGGGTTGTTTTACCTCTGAGCGGCAGTTTTTTGCACACCATGGATTAAATGGCCAGGTCACATGGACCCCTAAGGCTCAGAGAAGGTTAGGGGACCCACTGGAAAACCTGTTGAGAGACAGATGGTAGCCTCCCGTCAAGGCCATCCAGTGTGTTCTTTAACGTTGGGTTGTTTTACCTCTGAGCGGCACATTTTTGCACCACATGGGCTAAATGGCCAGGTCACATGGACCCCGAAGGCTAAGAGAAGGTTAGGGGACCCACTGGAAAACCTGTTGGGAGACAGATGGTAGCCTTCCGTCAAGGCCATCCAGTGTGTTCTTTAACGTTGGGTTGCTTTACCTCTGAGCGGCAGTTTTTTGCACACCATGGACTAAATGGCCAGGTCACATGGACCCCTAAGGCTCAGAGAAGGTTAGGGGACCCACTGGAAAACCTGTTGGGAGACAGATGGTAGGCTCCCGTCAAGGCCATCCAGTGTGTTCTTTAACGTTGGGTTGTTTTACCTCTGAGCGGCACTTTTTTGCACACCATGGACTAAATGGCCAGGTCACATGGACCCCTAAGGCGCAGAGAAGGTTAGGGGACCCACTGGAAAACCTGTCGGGAGACAGATGGTAGCCTCCCGTCAAGGCCATCCAAAGTGTTCTTTAACATTGGGTTGTTTTACCTCTGAGCGGCACTTTTTTGCACACCATGGACTAAATGGCCAGGTCACATGGACCCCTAAGGCTCAGAGAAGGTTAGGGGACCCACTGGAAAACCTGTTGGGAGACAGATGTTAGCCTCCCGTCAAGGCCATCCAAAGTGTTCTTTAACATTGGGTTGTTTTACCTCTGAGCGGCACTTTTTTGCACCCCATGGGCTAAATGACCAGGTCATATGGACCCCGAAGGCTTAGACAAGGTTAGGGGACCCACTGGAAAACCTGTTGGGAGACAGATGGTAGCCTCCCGTCAAGGCCATCCAGTGTGTTCTTTAACGTTGGGTTGTTTTACATCTGAGCGGCACTTTTTTGCACACCATGGACTAAATGGCCAGGTCACATGGACCCCTAAGGCTCAGAGAATGTTAGGGGACCCACTGGAAAACCTGTTGGGAGACAGATGGTAGTCTCCTGTCAAGGCCATCCAGTGTGTTCTTTAACGTTGGGTTGTTTTACCTCTGAGCGGCACTTTTTTGCACACCATGGACTAAATGGCCAGGTCACATGGCCCCTAATGTTCAGAAAAGGTTAGGGGACCCACTGGAAAACCTGTTGAGAGACAGATGGTAGCCTCCCGTCAAGGCCATAAAATGTGTTCTTTAACGTTGTGTTGCTTTACCTCTGAGCAGCACTTTCTCGCACACAATGGGCTAAATGGCCAGGTCACAATGGACCCCTAAGAATCAGAGAAGGTTCGTGGACATACTGGAACAGCTGTTGGGAATCAGATGGTAGCCTCCGGTCAAGGCCATCCAGTTTGTTCTTTAACGTTGGGTTGTTTTACCTCTGAGCGGCAGTTTTTTGCACACCATGGATTAAATGGCCAGGTCACATGGACCCCTAAGGCTCAGAGAAGGTTAGGGGACCGACTGGAAAACCTGTTGAGAGACAGATGGTAGCCTCCCGTCAAGGCCATCAAAAGTGTTCTTTAACATTGGGTTGTTTTACCTCTGAGCGACACTTTTTTGCACCCCATGGGCTAAATGACCAGGTCACACGGACCCCTAAGGCTCAGAGAAGGTTAGGGGACCCACTGGAAAACCTGTTGGGAGACAGATGGTAGGCTCCCGTCAAGGCCATCCAGTGTGTTCTTTAACGTTGGGTTGTTTTACCTCTGAGCGGCACTTTTTTGCACACCATGGACTAAATGGCCAGGTCACATGGACCCCTAAGGCTCAGAGAAGGTTAGGGGACCCACTGGAAAACCTGTTGGGAGACAGATGTTAGCCTCCCGTCAAGGCCATCCAAAGTGTTCTTTAACATTGGGTTGTTTTACCTCTGAGCGGCACTTTTTTGCACCCCATGGGCTAAATGACCAGGTCACATGGACCCCGAAGGCTAAGACAAGGTTAGGGGACCCACTGGAAAACCTGTTGGGAGACAGATGGTAGCCTCCCGTCAAGGCCATCCAGTGTGTTCTTTAACGTTGGGTTGTTTTACCTCTGAGCGGCACTTTTTTGCACACCATGGACTAAATGGCCAGGTCACATGGACCCCTAAGGCTCAGAGAATGTTAGGGGACCCACTGGAAAACCTGTTGGGAGACAGATGGTAGCCTCCCGTCAAGGCCATCCAGTGTGTTCTTTAACGTTGGGTTGTTTTACCTCTGAGCGGCACTTTTTTGCACACCATGGACTAAATGGCCAGGTCACATGGACCCCTAATGTTCAGAAAAGGTTAGGGGACCCACTGGAAAACCTGTTGAGAGACAGATGGTAGCCTCCCGTCAAGGCCATAAAATGTGTTCTTTAACGTTGTGTTGCTTCACCTCTGAGCAGCACTTTCTCGCACACAATGGGCTAAATGGCCAGGTCACAATGGACCCCTAAGAATCAGAGAAGGTTCGTGGACCCACTGGAACAGCTGTTGGGAATCAGATGGTAGCCTCCGGTCAAGGCCATCCAGTTTGTTCTTTAACGTTGGGTTGTTTTACCTCTGAGCGGCAGTTTTTTGCACACCATGGACTAAATGGCCAGGTCACATGGACCCCTAAGTCTCAGACAAAGTTACAGGACCCACTAGAAAAACGGTTGGGAGACTGATGCTAACCTCCCGTCCAGTTGGATTGTTTTACCACTGAGAGACTTTTTTTGCACACAATGGGCTAAATGGCCAGGTCAGAAGCACCCCGAAGACTAGATTGGGGAGGACCCACTGGAATGGCTGTTGGGAGACAGATGGTAGCCATTCAGTGTGTTCTTTAATGTGTGCACGGAGTCATAGCTTAACGTCCCATACCATGAACGGTGGCGCTCCCAAGCCCATCCGTATACCCTACTGAAAAAAAAACGGATTTAAATAAAAACATCAGAAAAAGACATTTTACTCAGAAAAGTAAAAAAAAAAATGACCCTTACTACTGTCCAAGGTAGAGTCACGTGGCCTAAAGAATCATACTCCACATATTCATCACTTGGCCTCCGCTCATCATGGGCGTGTCATGATAATTCGGAGCACCGAGTCACGTGATCCGAAGATTCACACTCCAGAGATGCATCACTTGACGGATTCGTTCGCTCATTAAGGGCGTTTTAAATAATGCGGCAGGCGGTGTAATAGCCGATACGCCATACCTTTCCTAAGGGCCACATCTTCGTACCAGCGCCCGCCAGTGTTGCCTACGCTGGATCCCAGGTTGCCAAATGGCCAGGCCCTGCGCAGGCACCACTGGTTACTTCGGGGGCTAACTCATCACGGCGTGGGGACGGACCGTGATGATCGCGCATCCTCCCTACCCCCCCAAACACGAGTTGCTCCGCTGTTTACCACCAGACTACGGCGTCGTGGTTTCGAACAAAACGGCTCGTGGAGGAAAGTCTTCGAAATGGGCTCCACAGAGAACTTGCTTATATAGTAGGTCTTCAGGGCATTTATTAATTAGCGGTAGGTAATATTTTGAAAGTTGCGTCATAAAAAATGAGGTATCTGGTAACGCAAAAAAACTGACCAAGGGTCATCGGATAGAGGTCACCGAGATCTAATTATGGAGGAAATTTCATAAAGATAGGTCAAGTAGGTTTTTTTTAAAACGCATTCAAAATTCCCATAGAAATAACATGAAGGAAACCACCTCAAATTTTTTTAGAAACCAAAACCGAGGGAGAACAACATTTCAAAGTGAAACATGAAACCTGTTAAATGAGGTTCTGAAATATTTGAATTATGGGTAAAGGGTTTTAAAGATGGCCTCGAGCAAATGAAATTTCTTGGTAATGTTAAAGAATAGGGAAAAGCTGGATCGAAAACCTGATGTTATCCTATGGACATTAGTCCTAGCGAAAAATCTTTATAACGCTCGAACCGTTCGAGATAGCGGGTTCGGGCTACGTGATTCGGGATCTACGTCAAATTACTTCACTCCCATATCGAGCACGAGGCTCTAAACTAAACGTTTAAAAAGTTTAAAAAGAATTTTAAACTGTTAAAATCTCGAAAACCGCACATTCCGGGTCGAATCCGGGTTCGGAATCGGATGCGTCTCGACGAGACGTTTCAGAAAAGGGGTCACATGCTCAAGCTACCTCTAATATTTAAGAAGTTAGCATCAGCCAATCAGCATTCAGCATTTCAAAGTACTGGAGTCCCATTGGTTCTACGTGGTAGAGGTAGATTTAAAGTTCTCGCCCTTTTTTCAAGGTAAAGGATTTCCTATGATAAGAACACACTTATAATTTTCAACCAATGAGATTAACTGGACGGATTCTTTCTCACTGGGCTTAAAAAAGTGAGGGGCGTTTCACGATAATTCGGAACACGGATTCTTTTCTTACTAGGAGGACTGAAGCGATAGAGATTTTATCCCTAACGAGATAGATAAATAAATATTTTTAACCAATCACAGCTCAGGAAGCTGATTAAGAAAGAGTTAAAATGGCTCCTAACTGTCAGTGACTTACTACTAGTATTTCCTATGCCTCAGAATAGGGAATCATGGGAGTCACCAAATGGAATAATTAAAGTATTTAAATTTATTTTTAACTTTAAAGCTTCCATATTTAAAAAAGATAATTGAATGATTATTTTCAACCAATCACAGTTAATCCTTCAAATGCCAACGGATTCTATTGGATACTTCATTTCAGCTCGGAACTACTCTATTCTGCAGTCTGCAACATACGAAGTACATTGCACATGAGATCTGCGCATACCTGGGACCTTTACAGATGAATTGTCATATAAGGACATATCTATGACATCACATATATAAATAATCAATCATTTCAAACTTTAACGATGACATCAGGGTATTGTTATCCCAATATGTTTCCTATGATAATACATAGGCGCACTCAATCTGAGCATTTCAATCTGCTTATAAATATACATGGAGAGCCTTATGACGTCACAATTTATTAGCCAATCAGCTTTGTCACGTGATTTCAATTAACCAATCGATTCCAACCTTAATCATGACATCACTGTATATTTATCATAATGTTTTGGTATACGGACAGTAAAAATTCACTCGCCCCTGCGATGGCACCATGCTTTCTCTAAGGAGCTCCTCAACTGAACTCCTCACATGTTAACCTATGGGTAATCTGGGTCAAACAGTCACTAAGTCTAGCCACTAAATTAATGAATAAATTAATTATTTATTTTTTTACTACTCTTATTCTGCACAATAGGGATATGGCATTCTTCATGTCTTTAAAACATGGATGCATACAGGTAGACAGGGATGTAAGAAGGATGAGACTTCTTTTAACCAATTCTGGAGCGTTTTTTTATAATAATTTTACTCTTTTCTCTTTTATCCCATACTCCGCAAAGGATCGATACACTTTTTGAATACTTTCAATGGAGTGAAAGGACTTTTTTATTACGTTTTAATTTCACTAAGTCTAATCTCATACTATTAACATACGGATGAGCTATATCTCAACTTCTAATCACTCTTTTCACCTTTCTTCATAGTTTTCAAACTCTTTCATTCTATACATAGGGCAAACCTCAAAACCCTCCACAGAGTGAAGCCACTGGGCCCGTGCAAAATAGTACCCAACTCACAAGGGGAAGACTTGCCGCAAAGCCCCTTGCAACGGGAAACCGCAGGGCCCACATATAAAAAGCCCCCAACCCGCGAGAGGCGCAAGCCCCGAAAAGCCTAGAACCCGCACTATATTAGACTTACTCATCGGGGGTCTCAGTCGGTAGCGCGCCAGGCTCGTAATCTGCATTTCCCATATTCGAGTACAGTCGCCTTCATCTACAATCGCTCAAAAAAGTATCCAAACACTACGGTTGATTACAGAATTCAGAAAAAATATCTGGTAACGATATTTTTTTACAAATTCGTGATCTGGCAACCTTCGTGTACAATACATGTACAATTGCTCAAAAAATATTCGAACACTACGGTTGATTACAGAATTCACAAAATATATCTGGCAACGATTTTTTTTTTTTACAAATTAGCGATCTGGCAACCTTCGTGTACAGTCGCTCAATAAAATATCCGAACACTATGGTTGGTTACAGAATTCAGAAGAAATATCTGGCAACGATTCCTCTTTTTACAAATTAGCGATCCGGGAACCTTCGTGTACAGTCGCTGGAAAAAGTATCCGAACACTACGGTTGATTACAGAATTCAGAAAAAATATCTGGCGACGATTTTTTAGAAATTAGTGATCTGGCAACCTTCGTGTCACGTGACACGAAGGTTCCCAGATAACATTTCTAAAAAAAATTGTTGCCAGATATTTTTCCCGAATTCTGTAATCAACCACAGTGTTCGGTTTTATAATAATTAAACTTCGGTTTTATAGAAATTAATATCTACGGTTTTATAGAAATTAATTAATCTACGGTTTTATAGAAATACATTTTCGCAATAAGAACCAGTTATTGATTTGGTTTTGTCAGGTGTAGAGATTAAGTAGATAAATAAAAAAAAAAGTTTTATTCATAAATGAAAAACCAGCAGCGTTTTTCTCGCAATCTCACATTTTAGTCACCTTATAGTTAGTACTTAGCTTAGAGTGTTTTTGAAATCCATTATTATTCAGTGCATTAATTCATTTCAATTTCTAAATGGAAATGTTTATTGCAGGAACGAAGGCTTTTGAATACATCTAGAGAACGAGACAGGTAGAGGGAAAAATATTCCCTGCAGTTTTACTCTTAAAATCTCTGGAATTTATTGCAAAAGGTTAATTATGAGTTATTCTTCCCAAATAACAATTAAAACTTTTCCATTTTACCTATTTCGAGGCAAAATTTTGAAAAGACATTAAATTTGAATTGACATTAGACGTTAATCAGCTACTTCTACATTATTTAGCAAACGCTGTTTTCGTTGCCAGATCTCGCTAACATATTATGCAGACGATAATTCATTAACTTTAATTAGAAAAGCTTCGTCTGATCGGTATTTTATGGCAGAGAATGGGATAAATGGCCCTAGGGCTAAGATAATAACTTAACCCTAGGGGACAGGTATAACTCCTGTACACGAAGCTAGAGAAATTGATATTTCAAGAAAAAAATTAAATTGAATTTCACATTTGAAGAATAATAGCACGATTTTAATACCTGATCATTTCCTCCATTTGAAATTATTTTTTTTTGTATCAACTTCTATAAGTAAAACAAGCTGAAAAAACACTTGAAATAGGCCAAAGTTAAATATTAGAAATTTTTAAAATCATTAAATACTAAATTATTAATAAAAAAACCGTTTCACGACTTTTTCTTCAATAAATGATTAGATACCAATTTTTGATGCAAACCATTAATAGCTAATTCTAACGAATATAAATTATAATATTAATATAATTGAATAATAATAAATAATTACAGAAGGATTTAAAACTAATTTCCATCTGTACACCATTGACTTGATTTTACATTGACTCTATGGAAGCTGAACTACCTGTACATCGTTTAGAAAAGTCTGTTTTCGTTGCCAGATCTCGACAACAAACTATGCAAATGAAAATTCATTTATTTTATTCCAGAAGCCGTTCTTTCGTCTGATCATTTGAAAATAATTGCCCTTAGAGTTCAAAATACTGATGGATTCAGTGATTGCCCACAGCATGAAAGTTTTAAAGGGGGGTTTTAAAACATTTTTTTTTTATTTACAAGAGTTTAAAAAAGCTTTTCTATTAAGAATATTCTGAAGATCTGCGTCATATCATAGAGAGCAATCGTTTGGATTATTTTAGTAAATAAAAGGTAAGAAATCCTTAACTAGGAAAATAATTTATATTTTATTGAGATTAAAAATGAATAATAGTTAAACAAACAAAGGGAGTTGGGTTGTTTTACCCGTGAGGACATGTTTTGTACACAATGGGCTAAATGGCCAGGTTACAAGCACCCCGAGAGCTTAATTAGGTTTGGAGAAAAGGGACCCACTGGACAACTGTTGAGAGACAGATGGTAGTCTCTTATCAAAACCATCCAGCGTGTTGTTTAATGTGTACAGTCACTCCAAAAAATATCCGAACAATATGTTTGATTACAGAAAAGAGAAAAAATATCCGGCAACGATTTTTTTTTTTAGAAATTAGTGATCTGACAACCTTCGTGTACAGTACACGAAGGTTGCCAGATCGCCAATTTCTAAAAAAAATCGTTGCCAGATATTTTTTCTGAATTCTCTAATCAACCATAGGGTTGTAATATTTGTTTGAGCAACAGTACACGAAGGTTACCACATCCCTAATTTCAAAAAAAAAAAAAAAAAAAGTCGTTGCCAGATACTATTTCTCAAATCAACTATAATGTTTGAATAGTTGTTTGAGCGACTGTACAGGAAGGTTGCCAGATCCCTGATTTCTAAAAACGTCGTGCCAGATACTCTTTCTGAAATATAGTGTTCGAATATTTGTTTGAGCGACTGTACACGAAGGTTGCCAGATCCCTAATTTCTAAAAACTTCGTTGCCAACTACTTTTTCTCAAATCAACTATAGTGTTCGAATATTTGTTTGAGCAACTGTACACGAAGGTTGCCACTCTGATTTCTAAAGACGTCGTTGCCAGATAACTCTTTCTCAAATCAACTATAGTGTTCGAATATTTGTTTGAGCGACTCTAGACGAAGGTTGCGAGATCCCTATTTTCAAAAACGTTGTTGCCGGATACTCTTTCTCAAATCAACTATAGTGTCCGAATATTTGTTTCAGCGACTGTACACGAAGGTTGCCTCATCCCAATTTTCTAAAAACGTCGATGCCAGATACTCTTTCTGAAATCAACTGTAGTGTTCGAATAATTGTTTGAGCGACTGTACACGAAGGTTGCCACATCCCTGATTTCTAAAAACGTCGTTGCCACATACTCTTTCTGAAATCATAGTGTTCGAATATTTGTTTGAGCGACTGTACATGGAGGTTGCCAGATCCGTGATTTCTAAAAACGTCGTTGCCTGATACTCTTTCTGAAATATATTGTTCGAATATTTGTTTGAGCGACTGTACACGAATGTTGCCAGATCCCTAATTTCTAAAAATTTCGTTGCCAGATACTCTTTTTGAAATATAGTGTCGAATATTCGTTTGAGCGACTCTACACGAAGGTTGCCAGATCCCTCATTTATAAAAACGTCGTTGCCAGTAGTTTTTCTGAAATTTAGCCCATGGTGTACAAAAAAGTGTCGCTCAGAGGTAAAACAACCCAACGTAAAAGAACACACTGAATGGCCTTGACGGGAGGCTACCATGTCTCCCAACAGGTGTTCCAGTGGGTCCCCTAACCTTCTCTGAGCATTAGGTGTCCATGTGACCTGGCCATTTAGCCAATGGTGTCCAAAAAAGTACTGCTCAGAGGTAAAACAACCCAACTTTAAAGAACACACTGGATGGCCTTGACGGCAGGCTACCATCTGTCTTCCAACAGGTTTTCCATTGGGTCCCGTAACCTTCTCTGAGCCTTAGAGGGTCCATGTGACATGGCCATTTAGCCCATGGTGTGAAAAAAGTGCCGTTCAGAGGTCAAAAATCGCTGCTA
This sequence comes from Ryuthela nishihirai, assembly GCA_038380435.1. Classification (NCBI taxonomy): domain Eukaryota; kingdom Metazoa; phylum Arthropoda; class Arachnida; order Araneae; family Heptathelidae; genus Ryuthela; species Ryuthela nishihirai. The sequence continues at coordinate 479,318 of JAWZYU010000092.1, forward strand.
AATCCATTGCCGTCATATTCTGAAGTTTAGGCATCATTTCATATTTCGAGGTTGGCAACACTGCATTTAATCTTTTCATTACAACACCCACATAAACATCTTCTGAATCTCTGTTAAGGAGTAGTACTCAGTAAACCAATCGTAAATCCATTTGGATTGTTTTAACACTGAACGGCACTTTTTTGCACCCCATGGGCTAAATGGCCAGGTCACAAGTACCCCGAAGGCTCGGAGAAGGTTGGGGACCCACTGGAAGAGCTGTTGGGAGACAGATGATAACCTACCGTCAAGGCCATCCAGCGTGTTCTCTAACGTGCACAGGGTATGGCTCTCCCACACGCGGCTTAACGTCCCATCCGACAAACGGCGGCCTTTCCAAGCCCCATGGGAGTTTACAATGTACCAAATGTAATTGCATGTATGAAAACCCCGAATGCGAATGATGCAACCTCTGTAGGTGGTTGGTTAAGGAACCAATCGCAGCATAAGCGACCGAAAGTGACCCCATATTCATTTAATGGGGTGTATGTTTCGTAACAAACAACAAGAACCTCCTTGGCAGTTCAATACCTTTGGTTTTTCCTACGGTAAAGAGTCCGCATTTATGAAAGAATCGTTTTGACCGTTCTGTTGTTTGCAGAATTGTAAGTGAACATGCCCGATGACGGAAAGAGACGTGAATTTACATTGGGTACATCCGGGGATCGTTTTTCGAAGCCAACCGATAACAATGGAGGAACAACAGTTGTTTTTTCGAATTCCAATTGTGGCGTAGCGAAAACAGTATACGATACGAAAGTCTTCAGAAAGCACTGTTGCCTCACATATAGGTATTGGAGTTGTCCTTTGTTGTCAGATTGACAATTTTCCGTTTCGGTTCATTCGTCCTATTTCGGCCATCGGTCCGTCCGATCTGATGTACGTTTCCGAGATTAAAATGCTTTTTAACCCAATTGTTCAATTGTCTAGTTGATTGCGATAGGGCTGAGACGCATCTTTTCTGATTCAATCAATCCTTAGATGTAAAAAAAAATCATTTCCGACGTAGGGGGATTCGAACCGTCTTAAGAAACTTCAGCGAAACTGAAGAATAGTGAAAGAATTCTTTATACAAAGTTCTAAAATACAAACTTATTTTATTAAACACTTTGATACAATAATACTTGTTACTAAGATTCTTCTGAAGTCAATTTTTCTGGTTGGCATTCTTATCGCTAAATATTCAAATAACTCATTAAATACTGAAAGAATATTTTTGAAAATCTAGATACTGTTTTAATTGAGATCTTTATCTACAATCGCATTTTTCAAAACAAAAGAAAACTTATTTTAGCAGTTATAGAGCTTCGACGTTAGCTTCCCATTTCACCTAACATAGGGATTTTCTTTATGGAAAATTGTGGTTGTTTCTAACAATCTCTACTGGGTTGATTTACTTCTGAGCGGCAATTTTTTGCCCACAATGGACTTAATGTCAAGATCACAAGGACCCCAAAGGTTCACGGAAGGCTGGGGGAGCTGACCCACAGGCAACCTAAAAAAGCACCCCAGAAAAATGCCCTTATAAATAAAAGATGCCAGATTATCAAAAGGGCAAGTCACACGTACAGTCGCTGAAAAAAAATATCCGAACAATATGGTTTTATTGGAGAATTCAGAAAAAATATCTGGCAACCTTTTTTTTTAGAAATTAGTGATCTGGCAACCTTCGTGTCGCGTGACACGAAGGTTGTGAACAGCGCTTCCTAGTGGTGGAAAAGGGTTACCCCAAATTAACTATAAAATCTGAAAACCCTAGGTCCTATAGAAGGAGAGCAAAGGTAAAAAAAACTGATTGTTAAAATGGACGTAAAGCAAGAGAGAAAAAGAAATTTTATCCAGTAAGGTGAAAAAAAAGGACCCTTTACTAGTGTCCAAAGTACAGTCACGTGACCTAAAGATTCATCACTTGACGGATTCGTTCTCACTTGGCCTCATCCGGGGCGTTTCCTGATCATTCGGATCACCCGGAGATCCACACTCCAGAGACTCATGACTTGACAGATTCGTTCTCACTTGGCTTTCATTCACCCCCGAAACATGACGAATTCCGTCTGTTTCCGCCTTGGGCCAGAGAACAAAACGCGCGTCGTGGGAAAGGTTTACAAATCCACCTAACAGGCAATTTGCTTATATAGTAGGGAATTGGATCCTTTATAAATTGGTGCCGATATGGCTCAGTCGGTAGCGCGCGAGGCTCGTAATCTGTAGTTACCAGGTTGGAGTCTCAGCTGGGTCAGCGTTGAGATTTACATCCGCGACCTGCCCACGGTCAGTAGGGGATACCGATTGGCTTGGAAAGGCCGCCGTCCGTCGGATGGGACGTTAAGCCGTGGCCCCGTGTGCGGGAGAGCCATATCCTGTGCACGTTAAAGAACACGCTGGATGGCCTTGACGGGAGGCTACCATCTGTCACCCAACAGCTGTTCCAGTGGGTCCACTCCCCCAACCTTCTCTGAGCCTTCGGGATCCATGTGACCTGACCATTTAGCCCATGGTGTGCAAAAACGTGCCGGTCAGAGGTAAAACAACCGAACACAACAACCCAACCTGTATGAATTAGCGGTAGCTAATATTTTCAAAGTTTCTTCGCCAATATTAAGGGACCTGGCAACGCAAAAAATCTGACCAGGGGTCGTCCGTTAGAGGTCACCGAGATCCAATGACATTTAAATCTTAAGATGTCAACGGATTCGATTGGATACTTACGTTCACCTCTATTCTACACTCTCTGGCATACGAAGTACATTGCACATCAGATCTGCGCATACCTAGGACGTCTACACACGAATTGCCATATAAGGAATGATCGATGACGTCATACATAAGTAGCCAATCAGTTCAAACCTTAAGGGTATAGTTATCCTAATTTATATTCCGTTAGAATACTACAGCGCACTCAATCTGCGCATACCTATGACGTCCACATAACTACTGCACATACATTTGACATGTACACCAATATGCCATATAAGGACAGCCTTATCACGTGACACAGAATCAGCCAATCATAAGACAGTCATTATCAAAATTAATGACAGCCAATCATTTCAAACTACAGGGATCACGTGACTCCATACTTACAATTTTTTTTCTTTTAAACTCCAGCCCACCCACCCCTCCGATGGCACCATGCTTTCTCTAAGGAGCTCCTCACTTGAACTCTTCACATGTTAACCTATGGGTAATCTGGGTCAAACAGTCACCAAGTCTAGCCATGAAATCAATCAATCAATTATTTATTTTTCGACTACGGTTATTCTGCAGAGAGAGGAATATGGCATTCTTCATGTTTTTACAAAGATGGATGCCTACAGGGCAGAGCAATGTAAGGGTTTTCACATCTCTTTTAAACAATTCTAGAGCCTTTTTCATGAGAATTTCACTCTTTTCCTTTTTATATAACACTCCGCAAAGGATTGATATACTTTTTAAATACTTTCCGAATATTTTTCTTCAATTTCATGCGTATTATAGTTTCACGGTTTAATAGAAATACAGTTTCGCAATAAGAACCAGATATTGATTTCGGTTTGTCAGCTTTAGAGATGTGGTAGAAAGTTTTATTGATAAATAGAAGCGTTTTTCTCGCAATCTCACATTTGAGTCACTTATAGTTAGAGTGTTTGTCAAATCCATTATTATTTTTCAGTGCATTAATTTATTTCAATTTCTAAATACAAATGTTTATTGTAGGAACGAAGAAGGCGTTTGAATACTTCTAGACAGGTAGAGGGATACTCTTAAAATCTCTGCAATTTATTGCAAAAGGTTAATTCTTCCCAAATAACATTTAAAACTTTTCCATTTTACCTATTTCGAGGCAAAATTTTGAAAAGTACGTTCGAATTGACATTCCAAGTTAATCCTCTACTTCTACATTATTTAGCAAACTCTGTTTTCGTTGCCAGATATCGCTAACATGTTATGCAGATGATAATTCATTAATTTTATTTGAAAAGCTTCGTCTGATCGGTATTATATGGCAGAGAATGGGATAAATGGCCCTAGGGCTAAGATAATAACTTAACCCTAAGGGACAGGTATAACTGCTGTATACGAAGCTAGAGAAATTGATATTTCAAGAAAAAAATTAAATCGAATTTCACATTTGAAGAATGATTTTAATACTTGATCATTTGAAATTATTTTTCTTGAATCAACTTCTATAAGTAAAACAAGCAGAAAAAACATTTAAAATAGGGCAAAGAGTAAACATTACAAATTTTTAAAATCATTAAATACTAAATTATTAATAAATAAAACGTTTCACGGCTTTTTCTTCAATAAATAATTAGATACCAATTTTTGATGCAAACCATTAATAGCTAATTCTAACGAATATAAATTATAATATTAATATAATTGAATAATAATAAGTAATTTCAGAAGGATTTAAAACTAATTTCCATCTCTACACCAATGACTTGATTTTACATTAAGACTCTATGGAAGCTGAAATACCTGTACATCGTTTAGAAATGTCTGTTTTCGTTGCCAGATCTCGCCAACAAACTATGCAGATATAAATTCATTTATTTTATTCCAGAAGCCGTTCTTTCGTTTGATCATTTGAAAATAATTGCCCTTAGAGTTCAAAATACTGATGGATTCAGTGATTGCCCACAGTTTAAAGTTTTAAAGGGGGCTTTAAAATAATTTTTTTTTTTATTTACAAGAATTTAAAAAAGCTTTTTTATTAAGAATATTCTGGAGATCTGCGTCATATCACAGAGAGCAAAGATACCTCGTTTGGATTATTTTAGTAAATAAGAGGTAAAAAATCCTTAACTAGAAAAATAATTTATATTTATAGAATAGAGATTAAAAATGAATAATAGTTGAACAAACAAAGGGAATTGAGTTGTTTTACCTGTGAGGACATGTTTTGTACACAATGCGCTAAATGGCCAGGTCAAAAGCACCCCGAGAGCTCAAAGAAGTTTGGGGAAAAGGGACCCACTGGACAACTGTTGGGAGACAGATGGTAGTCTCTTATCAAAACCATCCAGCGTGTTGTTTAATGTGTACAGTCACTCAAAAAAATATCCGAACCCTATGGTTGATTACAGAATATAGAAAAAATATCCGGCAACGATTTTTTTAGAAATTAGTGATCTGGCAACCTTCGTGTACAGTACACGAAGATTGCCTCATCGCCAATTTCTAAAAAATATCGTTGCCAGCTATTTCTTCTGAATTCTGTAATCAACCGTAGTGTTCGGATATTTTATTGAGTGACGGTATACGAAGGTTGCCAGATCGCTAATTTGTCAAAAAATAAATCGTTGCCATATATTTTTTCTGAATTCTGTAATCAACCGTAGTGTTCGGATACTTTTTTGAGCGACTGTACATGAAGGTTTCGGAGGTAAAATCTCAGCGCTGCCCCAGCTGGGATTCGAACCTGGGAAATGCAGATTACGAGCCTGGCGCGCTACCGACTGAGACCCCCCACCCCCGCCGCAATGAGTAAGTCTAATATAGGGCGGGTTCTATGCTTTACGGGGCGTGTGTCTGTCGCGGATTGGGGGCTTTTTATATGTGGGCCCTGCGGTTTCCCGTTGCAAGGGGCTTTGCGGCAAGTCTTCCCCTTGTGAGTTGGGGACTATTTTGCACGGGCCCTGTGGCATCACTCTGTGGAGGGTTTTGAAGCTTGCCCTATGTATAGAATGAAAGAAGATTGAAAACTATGAAGAAAGGTGAAAAGAGTGATTAGAATTTGAGATATAGCTCATCCGTATGTTAACATTATGAGATTAGGCTTAGGGAAATTAAAATGTAATAAAGAAGTCCTTTCACTCCATTGAAAGTATTTAAAAAGTGTATCGATCCCTTGCGGAGTATGGGATAAAAGAGAAAGGAATGAAATTATTATAAAAAAACGCACCAGAATTGGTAAAAGAAGTCTCATCCTTCTTACATCCCTGTCTACCTGTAAGCATCCATGTTTTTAAAGACATGAAGAATGCCATATCCGTATACTGCAGAATAAGAGTAGTAGAGAAATAAATAATTAATTAATTCATTAATTTAGTGGCTAGACTTAGTGACTGTTTGACCCAGATTACCCATAGGTTAACATGTGAGGATTTCAATTGAGGAACTCCTTAGAAGAAGCATGGTGCCATCGCAGGGGCGGTTGAATTTTTACTGTCCGTATACCAAAACATTAGGATCAATATACAGTGATGTCATGATTAAGGTTGGAATTGACTGGTTAATTGAAATCACGTGACAAAGCTGATTGGCTAATAAATTGGGACGTCATAAGGCTGTCCATGTATACGTATAAGGAGATTGAAATGCTCAGATTGAGTGCCCCTATGTATTAGAAAAGGATACATATTGGGATAACTATACCCTGATGTCATCGTTAAAGTTTGAAATGATTGATTATTTATATATGTAACGTCATAGATATGTCCATATATTACAATTCATGTGTAAAGGTCCTAGGTATGCGCAGATCTCATGTGCAATGTACTTCGTATGTTGCAGACTGCAGAATAGAGTAGTTCCGAGCTGAAATGAGGTATCCAATAGAATCCGTTGGCATCTGAAGGTTTATATGTGCTTGGTTAAAAATAATTATTCAATTATCTTTTTTAAATATGGAAGATTTAAAGTTAAAAATATATTTAAATACTTTAATTAGTCCATTTGGTGACTCCCATGATTCCTTATTCTGAGGCATAGGAAATACTAGTAGTAAGTCACTGACAGTTAGGAGCCATTTTAACCCTTTCTTAATCAGCTTCCTGAGCTGTGATTGGTTAAAAATATTTATTTATCTATCTCGTTAGGGATAAAATCTCTATCCCTTCAGTCCTCCTAGTAAGAAAAGAATCCGTGTTTCGAAATATCATGAAACGCCCCACATTCTTTTAAGCCCAGTGAGAACGAATCCGTCCAGTTAATCTCATTGGTTGAAAATTATAAGTGCGTTCTTATAGGAATTCCTTTACATTGAAAAAAGGGCGAGAACTTTAAATCTCCCTCTACAACGTAAAACGAATGGGATTCCAAAATTTTTATTTTTGCTGATTGGCTGATGCTAACTTCTTAAATATTAGAGGTATATATATATATAATATTACCATGTGACCCCTTTTCTGAAACATCTCGTCGAGACGCATCCGATTCCGAACCCTGTTTTGACCCTGGACGTGCGGTTTTCGCGATTTTAACATTTAAAAATTCAATTTCAACTTTTTAAATATTGAATTTAGAGCCTCGTCCGCGATATGGGAGTGTAGTAATTTGACGTAGATCCCGAATCACGTAGTCGGAACCCGCTATCTTGAACGGTTCGAGCGTTATAAAGATTTTTCGCTAGGACAAATGCCATGGCCGAGTGGTTAGCGCACTTGGCTACTAATTTAAGGGACTCGGGTTCGAGTCCCGGGTAAGGCATGAATGTTCGTGTTGTTTTTCTGCTGAGGTCCTGCCATCCTCTCAGATTTTATACTATGGCAAATAAACTGACAGGCTCCTGTCAGTCCTCTGTGGCAAGCAGCTGCTTGAGGGGTATATTTTTTTAATTTTTAAAATGTCCATAGGATAACAGGTTTTCGATCCAGCTTTTCCCTATACAACCTTTACCCATAACCCTTTACCCATAATTCAAAGGGTGACGAACCTCATTCGTTGCCGAACTTCATTTAACAGGTTTCATGTTTCACTTTGAAATGTTGTTCTCCCTCGGTGTTGGTTTCTAAAAAAATTTGAGGTGGTTTCTTTCATGTTATTTCTATGGGAATTTTGAGTGCCTTTTTAAAAAAACCTACTTGACCTATCTTTATGAAATTTCCTCCATAATTAGATCTCGGTGACCTCTAACCGATGACCCTTGGTCAATTTTTTTGCGTTACCAGATTCCTCATTTTTATGAAGCAACTTTCATAATATTACCTACCGCTAATTAATAAATGCCCTGAAGACCTACTATATAAGCAAATTGGCTGTGGAGCCCATTTCGAAGACTCTCCTCCACGAGCCATTTTGTTCGAAACCACGACGCCGTAGTCTGGTGGTAAACAGCGGAGCAACTCGTGTTTGGGGGGGTAGGGAGGACGCGCGATCATCACGGTCCGTCCACACGCCGTGATGAGCTAGCCCCCGAAGTAACCAGTGGTGCCTGCGCAGGGCCTGGGCATTTGACAGCCTGGATCCAGCGTAGGCAACACTGGCGGGCGCTGGTACGAAGATGTGGCCCTTAGGAAGGGTATGGCGTATCGGCTGTTACGGAATTGTAATGGCCGGTACATTGTACTTTTTCCGAATCGCCGTTTTCGAGTATTCTTAATGTATCTCGATATAGAATACACCGTCTGCCGCATTATTCAAAACGCCCTTAATGAGCGAACGAATCCGTCAAGTGATGATGCATCTCTGGAGTGTGAATCTTCGGATCACGTGACTCGGTGCTCCGAATTATCATGACAAGCCCCTGATGAGCGGAGGCCAAGTGATGAATCTCTTGAGTATGAATCTTTAGATCACGTGAGTCTACCTTGGACAGTAGAAAGAGTCATTTTTTTTTACTTTTCTGAGTAAAATGTCTTTTTCTGATGTTTTTTTTAAATCCGTTTTTTTTTTCAGTAGGGTACACCGATGGGCTTGGGAGCGCCACCGTTCATGGGATGGGACGTAAAGCTGTGACCCCGTGCACACATTAAAGAACACACTGGATGGCTACCATCTGTCTCCCAACAACCATTCCAGTGGGTCCTCCCCAATCTAGTCTTCGGGTGCTTCTGACCTGTCCATTTAGCCCATTGTGTGCAAAAAAATTCTCTCAGTGGTAAAACAACCCAACGGGACGGGAGGTCCAGCCCATTTAAGGCCAAAATCTTTCTCCTGAAGTGAATTTCGCACAACATAATCAATAACCAAGCTAAAGAGAAAAGGAGACAAAATGCTTCCTTGTCGAACACCAGAAGTAATGCTAAACCAATTGCTACAAGCCTTACCAACTCTCACACACGACTCAGTGTTATTATAGAGAGCTTTCATAATGTTAACTAACTTGTCTGGTATACCATATGATCTCACAATCAACCACAAATTATGACGATCAACAGAGTCAAAAGCCTTTTTGAAATCAACAAAGCTAGCAACCAAAGGTTTCTGAAACTCTAAACATTTCTCAAGAATCTGCCTAAGTGAAAATATCTGATCCACACATCCCCTACCACTTCTGAATCCACATTGCTCATCACGCAATTGACTGTCAACCAGATTCTTAATTCTATTAAGCACAATCATGGAAAGAACTTTACCTGGAACAGAGAGTAGGCTGAAACCCCTATAGTTATCACAAGAACTGCGATCACCTTTTTTGAAAATAGGGATAACAATAGCTCTGGTAAAATCCTTAGGAACCATGCCTTTATCATAAAAGATATTCAGAATTTCAGTAATCCAAGTGGTAACCGAAACATTCCCAGCTCTAAGCATTTCTGCAGTAATTTCATCTACCAGTGGGGATTTATGAAGTTTAAGTTTAGAAACTGCCAAAATAACTTCAGATTGTGTTATAGGTCCAACATTAAAGCCACCAATGCATCTATCATCATTGCAAACAATGGGAGTAGAACTAACTACATTGTTTAGAACATCACTGAAATGCTCAGCCCACCTAGCCATGACAGAATCCTCCCCTTCTATAACCTTACCTTGTTTATCCTTCAATCCTTGTATGCCTGTCCGTTTTCTAACACACAAAACATTAGCTATCTGGTACAGCTCTCTGCTGTTGTGCTGTCTAACTGCTTCCTCGGCTTTGTCAGCCAAACCATCAAGCCAAAGATTCTTATCAGCAGCTAACTGATCCTTTACAAGTTTATTAAGGTCTCTGTAATGCTTTCTATTAGGACTAGTAGGGTATTGATTAAGGACATTCCTGCAGTTCTTTCTTTCCGAAATAAGCTCAAGTGCCTTATCACTCAGATAATTTTGCCTCTTCTGCTCCTTTTTTCCTAAAAGAGTACTGTTAGTGTCCAAAAAAGCCTGTTTAAAATGATCCCATTCTTCCTCAACTTCAGTATTAAGCAAACCATGACTGTCATAATGACTAAGTAACCTATCATGGTAAGCTTTAGCTATAACTGGGTCTTTCAGAGCTTCAGTATTAAAGGTAAATTTTTTAACCCTAGCACAACACTTTTTAAGTTTAAGTTGCAACACACTTTTAACAAGGTAATGGTCAGATCCAATTTCAGCTCCCCTATATTCCCTGGTATTCCTAACAGAACTAGTCCATTTGCTGTTAATTAATATGTAATCAATCACATTCTTATGCAGCCCATCAGGTGAAACCCATGTGTACTTATGTATGTCGCGGTGTTTGTAATAAGTGTTAGTTATTCTGAATCCATTGAGTTTACTTACCTGTAGGAGACGTTGACCATTGACAATGAAATGTCTTGCCCGGAGCTTCAACATAGGTCTTTTAGTAGCCAAGCGGGGTTTCAATGATTTACAATACATCCACTGTTATCACGATACTTTATCACAAATAAATTTAAACTTAATAAGCATATTTTAATATTTATCAGAGATTTATTATACCATTTGAATAAAATAAGTATACGTTTTAGAACCCCGGGTGAAGATCTGATTATGTGCGATTTTTGTTAAATTTTTCTACACACACTGCTGTCGTTATATTGTAGGATAGCCCTAAATTTTAAAACACGAAAATGAATAATGTAAGTAATACCTGTAAATATTTTCGCCACCTAGCCGTCCCGTGGCCGAGTGGTTAGTGTGCTTGGCTACTGATCTAAGGGACCTGGATAAAGCATGGATGGATGTGTTTTTCTGCTGCGGTCCTGCCATCCTCTCGTATCTTCTACGTTGGCATATAAACTTGCAGGCGTCTGTGAGACCTCTGTGGCAAGCAACTGCTTCAGGGGGTATTTATTTTTTGATAAAGACATGGTTCCTGAGAATTTTACTAAAGCAGTTATTATTTAGAAAACAATTTTGATTACGATTCTTCTGATAACTCTAGTGGTATCAGCCTGCTTTTTGTTCGAAGTAAAGTTCTTCGCGTGATTGTGCTTAAGAGAAATAATGTGATTGACGGACAACTGCGTGTGATCAGTAGTGTGGATTGAAAAGTGGTAGAGGTGTAGATCAGATTTCTTCACTTCGATTCTTGAGAAATGTTTAGAGTTTGAGAAACCTGTAATTACTAGCATTTCAGATTTTAAAAATGTTTTTGAGTGTGGTGATCGTCCTGATTTGTGATTAATGGTGAGGACGTATTCCATAACAGACAAGTGATTAGCATAGTGAAAGTTCTCTGCAAAATCATTCAGTGATGTTTGAGATTTGCTGAACCCTTAGATTTGCTTCCCTAAATGGCCCCCTCCGCGATTAAGACATGCCGCCACCCTCTGGGTCAAGTACACAAGGAGTTTTTCTGGGTGGTACTATGGTTAGGGCGCTTGGTTACGGATCAATGTGACCTTGGTTTGACCTCACGGTAAGACATGAATGTTGGTGTTGTCTTTTTTTTTAGGGCTGGCCTTCTTCCTAAAGCTTCTCTTTTGCTTATTAAAAGATTCCCTCAAACCTTTCTTTGCAAGCATATGCTTGAAAGGTATTTCATTATTTCTTTAATAACAGAGTTTCCCAGCCTTACTGAGGAACTTTCCTTTTACCCCAATGAGCGAAACGGGGGTGGCTCAGCCATTAGTGCACCAGAATCGTAATCTGCAGTTCTCAGGTTCGAGTGCCAGCTGGGACAACATAGAGATTTATCTCTTCAAAACTCCCCACCCTGTCCACAGTCGGTGTCCTGCCCACACCAATGGAAATGTAGCCGTATGTTGAATGAGACGTTAAACCTTGACAATGTGTGTGGGAAAGCCATATCCTCTGCACGTTAAGGGACACGTTGGACGGTCTTTGCGGGAGGACCACTGTCATTCCGAGAGGCAGTTCGGAACCCGAATGTTGCCAGATCCCTAAACTATTTTAAATAATAGTTGCCAGTTACTTCTTCTCAACTCTGAGATCAGTCGGAGCGTTCCACTGTCATTCCGAGAGGCACTTCGGAACACGAATGTTGCCAGATCCCTAAACTGTTTTAAATAATAGTTGCCAGTTACTTCTCAACTCTGAGATCAGTCGGAGCGTTCCACTGTCATTCCAAGAGGCAGTTCGTAACACGAATGTTGCCAGATCCCTAAGCTATTTTAAATAATAGTTGCCAGTTACTGTCGCTCAAAAAAGTATCCTAACACTGCGGTTGATTGCAAAATTCAGAAAAAATATCTGGCAACGATTTTTTTAGAAATTAGTGAGCTGACAACCTTCGTGTCACGTGACACGAAGGTTCCCAGATCACCAATTTCTAAAAAAATCGTTGCGAGATATTTTTTCTGAATTTTGTAATCAACCGCAGTGTTCGGATACTTTTTTGAGCGACTGTACTTCTTCACAACCCTGAGATCAATCGGAGCGTTCCACTGTCATTCGGAGAGGCAGTTCGGAACCCGAATGTTGCCAGATCCCTAAACTATTTTAAATAATAGTTGCCAGTTACTTCTTCTGAACTCTGAGATCAGTCGGAGCGTTCCACTGTCATTCCGAGAGGCACTTCGGAACACGAATGTTGCCAGATCCCTAAACTGTTTTAAATAATAGTTGCCAGTTACTTCTCACCTCTGAGATCAGTCGGAGCGTTCCACTGTCATTACGAGAGGCACTTCGGAACACCAATGTTGCCAGATTTCTAAACTGTTTTAAATAATAGTTGCCAGATACATCTTCTGAACTCTGAGATCAGTTGGAGCGTTCCAATGTCATTCCGAGAGGCACTTCGGACCACGAATGTTGCCAGATCCCTAAACAATTTTAAATAATAGTTGCCAGTTCCTTCTTCTCAACTCTGAGATCAGTCGGAGCGTTCCACTGTCATTCCGAGAGGCAGTTCGGAACACGAATGTTGGCAGATCCCTAAACTATTTTAAATAATATTTGCCAGTTACTTCTTCTCAACTCTGAGATCAGTCGGAGCGTTCCACTGTCATTCGGAGAGGCAGTTCGGAACACGAATGTTGCCAGATCCCTGAACTATTTTAAATAATAGTTGCCAGATACGTCTTCTGAACTCTGAGATCAGTTGGAGCGTTCCAATGTCATTCGGAGAGGCAGTTCGGAACCCGAATGTTTCCAGATCCCTAAACTATTTTTAATAATAGTTGCCAGATACGTCTTCTGAACTCTGGGATGACTTGGAGCGTTCCAATGTCATTCGGAGAGGCACTTCGGAACCCGAATGTTGCCAGATCCCTAAACTATTTTAAATAATAGTTGCCAGATACATCTTCTGAACTCTGAGATCAGATGGAGCGTTCCAATGTCATTCGGAGAGGCAGTTCGGAAAACGAATGTTGCCAGATCCCTAAACTATTTTTAATAATAGTTGCGAGATAGTTCTGAGTGTTTTTTGGATCATTTGTTGCCTGTCTGATGCCTTCCCTTGACTTTTTTTTCCCCATGTAGAATGGGTCTGTTTGTGGCGGTTAAACCGCTATTCTCTGGGCGGGAAACTACCTAATTGAGCTATTTCTTTGTTCTCTGAGTCTCTGGGGGTTCCAGGATGTTTCTCTTACACCTTCCTAGTGTCCGGTCACTCTGCTCTGTTGAAATGCGAATGGCGGCCTTTTTTTGGGCTCTATGGGGGATTTTTAGTAGCTTTTTGTTCCTGGCTTCTTCTGGGGGTATTTCTGGGGCGTTTTTTGCTAGATTTAGTTACTTTGGGTGGTGTTGAGCATTAAGGGGGTGTTTTTGGAGAAAGGAACTGGGTTTTATGGGGAGCAGAGAGTGTTTTTTGGGGGTATTTTGGCGCTTTGCATTCTGGGGTTTGTTTTCGCTTTGGGGCTTTTTGCGTCACTTCAGGTGTGTTTTGAGGGTCACTTCCGGTTCTTTTGGGACTTTTTGGGGCGTTTTATTATACTACGGACAGCTGGGGCCGGTCGGACCACTGGGGCTTTTTTGCGGTTTCTTTCAGAAACAGGGTACCTTTAATATTTAAGAAGTTAGCATCAGCCAATCAGCATTTCAAAATACTGGAATCCTATGGGGGGGGGGGGGGGGTAAGGCTCCTTGTCCTCTACGGTCGATGCCACTTCCTGTTGGTTTCCGACGATTAGGGGGCTCTGGGGGAGCGTTTTTGGGCGTGGCCTTTGGGGTCCTTTTCGGTCACTTCCGGTTGCCGGTGTCACTTCCAGCTCTGAACTCAATATTTAAAAAGTTCAAAATGATTTTTAAAACATTTCAATCTCGAAAAGTACACGTCCTGGGTCGAATCCGGGTTCGGAATCGGATGCGTCTCCGCGCTTTCAGAAAAGGGGTACCTCTAATATTTAAGAAGTTAGCATCAGCCAATCAGCATTTCAAAATACGGGAATCCCATTGCTTCTACGTGGTAGATTTAAGTTTCGCGCTCTTTTTTTCAATGTAAAGGAATTCCTATGATAAGAACGCACTAATAATTTTCGACGAATAAGAATAACTTTACTGATTCGTTCTCACTTGGCTTTAAAAGAAAAGAAGGGCGTGTCATTATAATTCGGAACACGGATTCTTTTCTTACTAGGAGGACTGAAAGTGTATAGATTATTTATCCCTAACGTGATGGATAAATAAATATTTTTCACCAATTACAGCTCGGGAAGCAGATGAAGAAAGGGTTAAAATGGCTCCTAAAGCTACTACTAGTATTTCCTAGACTTCAGAATAGGGAGCTCATCAACTCTAGCCATCAGAAATAATCAATTCCTTATTCATTTATTCACTTTCCATTCTTCATTGCTTTAAAAACATGGATGCCTACAGTTAGATTCGTATGGAAGTTTTCTTTTTTACGACTATTCATAGACTTTATTAGATTTCATTTTCACTAAGCCTAATCTTTTACTATATATATATACTTCTTAAAACTCTATAGAAAAAGAAATTGAAAAAAATTAAAATAGAATGACTTGGTATTTTAAAGTTCCATATATTAAAAATGACATGATTAACTTCAAACCCTTCCTCACTCTTTCCACAAAAGTGTCAGAGCATTATTGGGTTGAAAAATATTTCACACGTTTTGCTTGTAATAATAATACTTAAATACTAATAGTAATTAACCTTACAAACATATATATAATTTTTATATACGCTCCACACCCCTTCGATGGGACCGTGCTATATCTATGGAGCTCCTCAATTGAACTCTTCTAACAATATTCAACTACAGAAATCAGAAATATTTAATTATTCATTTATTCACTTTCCTTATTGTTCACGTGCATCTGGCAATCTTCATTGCTTTCAAAACATCGAGTTAGATTCCTAGGTAAGTATTATTATTATTCTAGAGCTTATAATTTCACTCTCTTATCTTTGACGACTATTAACTATTTTTAAATAATATAAAAATATTTTTGTGTTTCTCTTAATAAAAAAGAAATCTTTATCAAATTATATATTTGACTTTTAGGTTTGTAAGAATTCAAACCAAACCTTTTTTCTATTTACATGCTCAGAGGTAACTTTACAGAGATGACGTCACAGGTGTCCATAACTTTAAGAAAGCCACTTCAATAAACCTTTACATGTTAGAGCAAACTAATTGTTCGGACAGAGCTATAAATAGACCCTCGCGCAGTTCGAGAAATGTCGCTTCTGCAGGTGTTCGTTAGCAATGCTGCTTAACGGAAATTCACTTGGATGTGTTCTTTTGGAAAACTTCGCCTATATAGAAATAAATAAAATGTCTAATAACTTCATAATATTTTAATAAGTATTATTAGAGAAATTAAAATCACAGTACAATATATAATAATACTTAATTACTAATAGTAATAACCTTACAATTTTTTTTTGCTTATGTAATATTACCTATGTAATCCCGTTGGTTCTACGTGGTGGATTTAACGTTCGCGCTCTTTTTTCAATGTAAAGGAATTCCTACGATAAGAACGCACTAATAATTTTCGACGAATAAGAATAATTTTACTGATTCGTTCTCACTTGGCTTTAAAAGAAAAGAAGGGCAGGTCATTATAATTCGGAACACGGATTCTTTTCTTACTAGGAGGACTGAAAGGGTATAGATTTTTATCCCTAACGTGATAGATAAATAAATATTTTTAACCAATCACAGCTCGGGAAGCAGATGAAGAAAGGGTTAAAATGGCTCCTAAAGGTACTACTAGTATTTCCTAGACTTCAGAATAGGGAATCACCAAATGGACTGATTAAGGTATTTAAATAGGGTTTAAACTTTTCGTATATTTTAAATCATCCCTATTTAAAAAAGATAATGGAATCGTTATTTTTAACCCATCAGATTGAAAGGCTCAGATGGCAAAGGATTTCATTGGAAACCTAGTTTCGGTTCGGAACTGCTCTATTCTGCACTCTCTGCCATAGCGATGTCATTGCACATGAGATCTGCGCATAGGTAGGACGTCACACATAAATAGCCATATAAGAACACAGCGATGACGTCATGCACATATCACCTTTTCATATAATATATATCCTATAAGAATAACTAGGCGCATTCATATCTATGATGCCATACACAACCACTGCACATACAGATCACGTTATCGATTACTTGCCATATAAGGACAGATCGATGAGGTCATATAGAAATAACCAATCACGTGAAAGCCTAAGGATGACCTCAGGGTATACTTATCCTAATATATACTCCGTTAGAATACTACACCGCATTCAATCGGAACATTTATACGTAACAACGTGTACATGGACGGCCTTATGACGTCATAACTTTTTTAACCAATCAATTCAAACCTTAATCATGTCATCACTAATACTCATGTAATATATAATAATACTTAATTACTAATAGTAATACTTACACAATCCTATCCCTCGATTTACACGGTACTCAGTTCACACAATTTTGACTTTGCACGGTCAAAAAATGCAACCCGTTTCGATTGACACGGTACTGACTGAGATTTCGTTTCTATGTACGTCTCAATCAGTACCGTTTCAATCGAAACTGGTTGCATTTTTTGACCGTGCAAAGCCAAAATTTTGTGAACTGAGTACCGTGTAAATAGAGGGATAGGTGTACTGTACTTCATTACTAATAGTAATACTTACACAATGCATAATAATACTTAATTACTAATACTTACACTTTTTTTTTCATATCATCAGTAATACTTATGTAATATATAATAATAATAACACTTAATTACTAATAGTAATACTTACACAATATATAGTAATAATAATACTTAATTACTAATAGTAATACTTATAATTTTTTTTTCTTTTTTACTTATGTAATATATAATAATAATAATAACACTTAATTAATAATAGTAATTAACCTTACAACACAATAATTTTTTTTCACTTATGTTCGAATCCACTTCGTGAAATATAGGCAAGGTGTGATAATTGGGATTGGTTTTGTGAAACTAAGGAAAGTTGACAAAAATGGAGAAAACTTGGCAAAATATTGTGGAGTTTGATATTTTTGAAGAGACTTGGAAAATTTAGGATGTAAAGATTGCAATTGGTTTTGTGAAATTAAGGAGAATTTGCCAAATGAAGGGAAAAATTAACACTGACTTGCTACAATTCAGACGAGATGTAAATATTGGGATAATATGCGTTTAATCATGGCTAGTAGGCAAAACTGTAAATCAAACGGTAAAATGCAAGAGAGTTGTGAATAATTGTTAATTGTCCGAATGTAGACGGAAATCTAGACATTTGCTCACTTGGCAAAATTTGATTTCCGAGTTGGAAAATTTTCGATTTCTGCCCCCTCCCCTCCCCCAACCATACTCCTTCGATCCGCCGCTGTCCGTAGCCGATATGCGGATCTTGATATGCCCGGTAATAGGTGGCGGAAATACTTACAGGTATTACTTATATTATTAATTCTCGTGTTTTAAAATTTAAGAATATGCTACAATATAACAACAGCAGTGTATTGTAGAAAAATTTAACAAAACTCGTTAATGATCAGATCTTCACTCCGGGTTCTAAAACGTATACTTATTTTACTCAAATGGTATAATAAATCTTTGATAAATATTAAAATATGCTTATTAAGATTCAAATTATTTGTGATAAAATATCGCGATCAACACTGGAGCTATTGAAAATTTTTGAAAGCCCGCTTGGCTACTGATCTAAGGAACCTGGGTTCAAGCTCCGGGCAAGACACGAATGATTGTCATGTTTTTCTGGTGAGGTCCTGCCACCCTCACAGACCTTATATTGTTGCATGTACACAGTCGTATCAGAATAATATGACCACCTACCAAATAATGGGAATGGGGAGTGATCATATAATTCTGATATGACTGTGTAAACTGATAGGCTCCTGTCAGACCTTTGAGGCAAGCAGCTGCTAGAAGATGTTTTTATTTTATTTTTTTAGGTAACTCTTTAAATACAAAGAATATTGATGAAAATTGACACTTGGAAACTAACAGTACTCTTTTAGGGAAAAAGGAGCAGAGGAGGCAGAATTATTTAAGTGATAAGGCATTTGAGCTTATTTCAAAAAGAAGGAACTGCAGGAATGTCCTTAATCAGTACCCTACTAGTCCAAATAGAAAGCATTACAAAGAACTTAATAAACGTGTAAAGGATCAGTTAGCTACTGATAAGAATCTTTGGCTTGATGGCCTTGCTGACAAAGCTGAGGAAGCAGTTAGACAGCACAACAGCAGAGAGTTGTACCAGATAGTTAATGTTTTGTGTGGTAGAAAACGAACAGGTATACAGAGATTGAAGGATAAACAAGGCAAGGTTATAAAAGGTGAGGATTCTGTCATGGGCTGAGCATTTCAGTGATGTTCTAAACAATGTGGTTAGTTCTACTCCCATTGTTTGCAATGATGATAGATGCATTGTTGGCTTTAATGTTGGCCCTATAACACAATCTGAAGTTAGTTTGGCTATTTCTAAACTTAAACTTCATAAATCCCCAGGGGTGGATGAAATTACTACGGAAATGCTTAGAGTTGGGAATGTTTCAGTTACCACTTGGATGACTGAAATTCTGAATATCTTTTTTAAGATAAAGGCATGGTTCCTAAAGATTTTACCACAGCTATTGTTATCCCTATTTTCAAAAAAGGTGATCGCAGTTCTTGTGATAACTATAGGGGTATCAGCCTACTCTCTGTTCCAGGTAAAGTTCTTTCCATGATTGTGCTTAATAGAATTAAGAATGTGGTTGACAGTCAATTGCGTGATGAGCAATGTGGATTCAGAAGTGGTAGGGGATGTGTAGATCAGATATTTTCACTTAGGCAGATTCTTGAGAAATGTTTAGAGTTTCAGAAACCTTTGGTTGCTAGCTTTGTTGATTTCAAAAAGGCTTTCGACTCTGTTGATCGTCATAATTTGTGGTTGATTGTGAGATCATATGGTATACCAGACAAGTTAGTTAACATAATGAAAGCTCTCTATAATAACACTGAGTCATATGTGAGAGTTGGTAAGTCTTGTAGCAATTGGTTTAGCATTACTTCTGGTGTTCGGCAAGGGTGCATTTTGTCTCCTTTTCTCTTTAGTTTGGTTGTTGATTATGTTATGCGAAATTCACTTGAAGGGAAAGCTTTTGGCCTTAAATGGGCTGGAGATACGAAAATTTCTGATTTAGATTATGCTGATGATTTAGCCCTTTTGGCAAATGATGTTGATGAGATGAACTCTTTCATTCGAACTGTTGATGAGACTGGTAGTACAGTAGGTTTGGTTATAAACAGAGAGAAAACTAAAGTGATGAAAATTGGTCAGGCAGGTTGTGATTCAGTTAATCTGAATGGTTGCAGTCTTGAGCAGGTGTCACAGTTTAATTACCTTGGGAGCTGCGTAACTGATACTGGTGATGTGCGGCATGAGATTAACAGACGAATAGGTATTGCTGCCGGGACTTTTAAGAATCTATGGAGATTGTGGAGAAATAGGCGTATACACTTAAAGACTAAAATTAGACTGTATAATAGTTTGGTTCTTTCTAGGGTTAGTTATGGTAGTGAAACTTGGACACTTTGTAAACAAGATAACAGGAAACTAGATGCTTTTGATTCTAGATGCTTACGCAGTATCTTGGGTATTAGGTGGTTTAACTTTGTAACTAATGATGAGGTTAGGCAAAGGAGTCTGCAACCTCCTTTAAGCAGCATATTGTGCAGAGAGAGACTCCGCTGGTTTGGCCATGTTGCCCGTATGGATAATTATAGATTGGCGAATAGGGTTATGAACAGTGTGCCTAGAGGCCTCAGAAGGAGGGGGAGACCTAGGATGCGGTGGGCAGACAATGTCAAACAGGACCTTGTTAGAATTGATGTACAGTGGCCGGATGCAGCAGATGTAGCTCAGGACAGATATGCTTGGAGAATTAAACTGCGCGGTCTGGTTGGACCTCCGTAGCCCATGGCTGCTTGAGGATGATGATGATGATATAGATAAAAAAAAATTATTCATAAACTCAGAAATCTCCGATTTTTGCTTTCCATTTATCTAAGGTAAATGTAATGGTCAGTTGTCAATTGATATTTGAACATTTATGAAAACTTAAACATTACATACCAGAATGGCAATTCATAAACATTTTCCAGAGAAGTGAACACAGGAAACAGTTAGCTAAAATAACATGATTCCAAAATAATATAAAAGTTTCTTCAAATATCCTTAACGATGAATGAAAACTGGTGCTTTTCAAACTACGGAGCACTTTCATTTGCAGTGATTCCTGTCAAATGCATTACTATTATTTTTTCCTTCAACAATTTTTAGAGATCAAGACTTCATTGTTTTGTTTTTGTTGTTCATTTTCTCTTTAAAATTAATTAAATTTTGAATTATTCTCCGGTGTCACTTTTTTTTTAGTAGTCTTATTCCCAAAGTTGTTCATGGAAGTGTCCAAATTTTTTTCAAGAAATTGATAAAAAATATAAACTGAAAAAACGTTTTGTAAGGTACAGTTGCGTTATAAAAATAAGGAGATCAACAGTCAATTATTTCTTTATATTTCTTAAATTGTTGCATTTAAAATATAGATAGAATTTTTGGCATCATTGCTAAACTGAAAGCCAACATCGAAAATCTCAATCACAAAAGTCGATTTTTTTTCATCAGTGACAGGCAAATTTCAATACGCAATCAACTACAATTTACATATTTCGTGGAGAGTCATTTATTGCCCACATAGGATGCTCCTGTTTTATTTGTATCAGACATTAAGCATTATGTGGGCTCTGTTTTGATAATCTTTCGTTACATATTTCACACACATATGGCTTGTCTTCTGTGCTTGGTAGAACATGTCATTAAAGCACACGTTTCACTGAAGAAATAAAAACAAAGGTTTTCCACATATTTCGAAACTGGCCTTCCTTTTTAGCGTGTCTCTTAATACGGTTGTTTGCTGCAAATTTAATTTTTCAAATATTTATCTTTCACGTGCCTTCTTTTTCTTCTCTATAAGGTACTGATTGTTATGGTGAACATTTATGCAAATTTCTTGTCAACTATTTCACAGGCACCTATCTTTAATCTCTGGGCAGAAAATGCCCCTTGAGAATAAATTCCAAAGGAAATCTTTTATCTCACAGAAATATAGCATATCTTTTCCTGCAATAAAAATGGCAGTTAACATTCTCTGGTCTTTGATTACATATGAGGCTCCTTCGCTTGTCATTTCTTTATTGATATTCAAACCCAGGCACTATCTTAAAACTTTCTTTCCATATTTCACAAACATGTTCTTTCTGTGCGGAAAAAAATGCCTCCTGTAGGTAAGTTTTCATTCAAATTTCGCTAGATATTTTATTTTAAGATAGTTTTTCTGTGTGCAAGAAAATCATTTCGGAGCACCGATTTCTGCCAAATTTAATTGTTAATATTTCTGATAGTTGTGGCTTTTCTTTTGAGGCGTCGGAAAATGGATATTTAAACGAGCTTTTTGTGAAAATTTCTTAATTTCTTCTCACGTATTTTACCAATATATGGCTTCTCTTTCTATGTGACTGAGAGTAGCAAGAGAGATACAGCTGTATTAAGCTCTGTAACAGAATTTAATAAAAGTATAAAGAATCTATTTGAAGATGATAACAAACTTAAGCTTGATAGCTTGGCTGAAAAAGCCGAGGAAGCAGCTAGACTTTGTATCAGCAGAGCAGATATTTAATGATATCTGTGTTAAGAAAAGGACAGGTATACAGGAATTAAAGGATGAGCATCATAATGTGATAGAAAGTGATCACTCGTTCAAGGTTAGGTGGACTGAGCATTTCAGAAATGTTCTACTCCCATTGTTTGCACTTATGTTATATCAATTACCAGCTTTAATCATAGCCCTATATCACATTGTGGAGTTATTTTGGCTATTTCTAAATATAAACTATATAAATCTGCAGTGGTAGATGAAATTACTACTGAAATGCTTAAAGCTGGGAATGCTTCTCTTTTACCACATAACTGACGGAAATTTTGAAATCTAAACTGACAAGCTCCTGTCAGACCTCTGTGGCAAGCAGCTCCTTGAGGGGGAATTGATTTAGTTTTATTATTTATTAGCGCTCATGGCTACTAATTTAAGTGACCTGGCTTCGAGCCCAGGGTAAGGCATGGATATATATGTCGTCTTTCTGCTGAAGTCCTGCCATCCTATCAGACCTTCTAATATGGCTTATAAACTGACAAACACCTGTGAGACCTCTGTGGAAAGTAGCTGCTTGAGGGGGTATTTTTTTGTGAAAGTCATTGATCCTGAGGGTTTTACTACAGCCATTATTATTACTATTTATTTTAAAAATTTGATTACGATTCTTGTGATAACTATAGTGGTATCAGCCTGCTCTTCATTCGAAGTAAAGTTCTTTGCATGATTGTGTTTAATAGAAATAATAATCTGATTGACGGACAACTGCTTGATCAGCAGTGTGGATTCAAAAGCGGTAGGGATATGTAGATCAGATTTTTTTCACTTAGATTCTTGGGAAATGTTTAGAATTTGAGAAACCTGTGGTTACTATCGTTTCAGATTTCCAAAAGACTTTTGACTCTGTTGTGTGGAGAACATTGAAAACTACCTGCAGAAAAGTAGTGCGATATGAGATAATTTATCGAACGAAATATACATTATTTTCCTAATTTACGAATACTTGAAGAGATGATTGTTAGCAGATGATAACAATCTGAGCTTGATAGGGGGCGGGGGTGGCTCAGTCGGTAGCGCGCCTGACTCGTAATCTGTAGTTCCCAGGTTCGAGTCCCAGCTTGGTCAGCGTTGAGATTTATCTCCGCAAAATTCCCCGCCCTGCCCACAGTCAGTAGGGGACACCGATGGGCTTGGAAAGGCCGCCGTCCGTCGGATGGGACGTTAAGCCGTGGCACCGTGTGCGGGAGAGTGTTACCCTGTGCACGTTAAAGAACACGCTGGATGGCCTTGACGGGAGGCTATCATCTGTCTCCCAACAGCTGTTCCAGTGGGTCCCCTCCCCCAACCTTCTCTGAGCCTTCAGGGTCCTTGTGACCTGGCCATTTAGCCCATGGGGTGCAAAAAAGTTCCGCTTAGAGGTAAAACAATCCAACGTTAAAGAACATGCTGGATGGCCTTGACGGGAGGCTACCGTCTCCCAACAGTTGTTCCAGTGGGTCCCCTCCCCCAACCTTCTCTGAGCCTTCAGGGTCCTTCTGACCTGGCCATTTAGCATATGGTGTGCAAAAAAGTGCCGCTCAGAGGTAAAACAACCCAACCCAATCTGAGCTTGATATCTTAGCTGAAAAAGCAGAGGAAGCAGCTCGACTTTGTATCAGCAGAGCAGATATTTAATTTATTGACTGTTGATGGTAATAATTTGTGATCAATCGTGAGGACGTATGGCTTAACAGACAAGTGAATCTACATAGTGAAAACTCTGTGAAATCGTTGAGTGAAGTTTGAGATTTGCGGACACTTTTCTCTACAAAATCCTTCGTATATCCCTAAATGGCCCCCTCCAAGATTAAGAGTTATGCCACCCCTTTCTGGTTCAAGTACACAAGGAGTTTTTCTGGATGGTACTGTGGTTAGAACGCTTGGTTACTGATCAAAGTGACCTAGGTTTGCCCCAAGGTAAGACCTGAATGTCTGTGTTGTCTTTCTTTTGAGGGCTGGCCATCCTCGTAGAGCTCTATGGCTTATTAAAAGATTCCTATCAAACCTTTCTCTGCAAGCATCTCCTTGAAAGGTATTTCATTATTTCTTTAATTACAGAGTTTCCAAGTCGTACTGAGGAATTTTCCTTTTACCCCATTGAGCACGACAGGGGCATCTCAGTCATTAGTGCACGAGACTGGTATTCTGCAGTTCCCTGGTTGGAGTGCCAGCTGGGTCGAGATTTATCTGTGCAAAACTCCACACCCAGTCAACAGTCAGTAGGGGACACCAATGGGTTTGGAAATGTAACCGTCCATCGAATAGGGCATTAAGCCTTGGCACTGTGTGTCGGAAAGCCACATCCTCTGCACGTTAAAGGACACATTGGGCGGTGTTGGCGAGGTTACCACCTGTCTCTTAAGAGCTGTTACAGTGGGCAGACTCCTCCAACTTTCTCTGATCCTTCAGGTTCCTTGTGACCTGGTCATTTAGCCCATTGTGTGCAGAAAAGTGCTGCTTACTGGTGAAACAACCCAATCCCATTCAGTACTGGCTTGTATGCCATCGATCATCTCCTCAAGTATTCAAAAATTCAAAAATAATATTAATTCAGTTTCAGAATTTAGGACATATCGCACTATTTTTCTGCAGTTAGTTTTCAATATGGTAAATTCAATAGATTATCTGCTTTTTACTTGATGGTGTTTCGAGTCTGTAAGTGGTGGTAGCTTTTCCCTTACTAGTCAAGGACGTACGCAGATGATGTGAGTCCAGTTGTCATTTCTTTTCATGTTAAACCCCATTTTCATAGGATCAGCATCTAACGACTGTCTTAAACTCTGCAAGGCTCTTTTATTGCAGCTCTTAAAAAGCTTTGGCCTCATGACCGGCAAAAAGCCATGGACCATCTCATCGACTTTATTTATATGAGTAAATATCAACCCTCATCCTCATTTCATATATATATAATCCGAGCTGGGTCAGTGTTGAGACTTATCTCCCCAAAAGTCCCCACCCTGCCCACGATCAGTAGGGGACACAGATGAGCATGAAAATGCCACCGTCTGTCGGATGCGACATAAACCTTTGGTCCATTGTGTGGGAGAACCATACCCTGTTCACGTTAAAGAACACGCTGGATGGCCTTGATGGAAGCTACCTTCTGTCTCCCAATAGTTGTTTCACTGGTTCTACTCCCCCACCTTCTCTGAGACTTCGGGGTCCTTGTGGCCTGGCCATTTAGCCCACTGTGCAAATAAAATTGCCGCTCAGTGGTGAAACAACCCAATCCATATATGAATATTACTAGCAGTTTTGGATGTATTAATACTTATCATTAGTAACATTTTTTTTATATCTACAGCACTTTTCAGTTACAAAGTTTGGAAAACGATTATACTGTAAGCTGATATTCACAGACAAAGAATCCTCAGCCTCAGAGCATCTCTCAGTTTATACGCCAAAGTATAAGGTCTGTGAGGATGGCGGGACCTCAGTAGAAAAATGATACTAACGTCCAGGGCTCGAACCCAGATTCCTTAGATCAGAAGCAAAGCGTGCTAACCACTTGGTCATGGGATGGCTGATTAGGAATGGTTTACTGATTTAGAGATTATATTAATCTCTAGTGAAATAACTGAAAATTCGCTTTTGGGCAGGCAATTTGGAGTTTTTTTTTAGGGAAATTTTTTTGCCATCAGGGCTCTTTTTGTTCCCAGCAGAACTAGATTATAGATCAACTTAATCTATGCAGAGTCTGCTTCCGAAGACATCTATGGCACAGGTTCTAATCCATTCCACTGCAGCAAAACCTGACAATTTTTTTTAACAAATTTCTGAAAATGATTCAAGGTATATACCGAATGCTCCGGAACTTTGGTGAAACGAGTAAGCTCTCAAAAATGGTTGAAAGTTAATAACATTATTATATATATGAATTACATTACAATACAATAGCACTTTAAAATTTAAAGTTTTTCTTGCGTGTTTCATGGAATAACAATTTTCAAAATTTATTTTATACTTTCGAAATTAAATGAAGAAACTAAGCGTACATAAAAATATCGAGAAGTAAACAATCCCCTCTTTAAAAAGAAGGAAACAGTCCAAAACCTTACCAAGACCTTACTTCCGCTAAACGAACACCTTTCGTTTGGTATGTTCCGTTCACTAATTATGTAGGAGATTAAGAAAGCAAAATGTTACGCCGAGCCATTTTCCGAAATTACTCATTGCAACGAAATTATTTCATTCACTAAACGGAGCCACTGAAACCGAACATTAAATAGTATAGGAAGTTCCAGGATTTGAAATTTCCAAACAAGTTATGTTTTATTTGATACGAAACTATATTAGGATGGATTTATTTGATGGTGTATTATGGAACTAGAGTGATTGTGACCTTGTAATGATCCTTCAACTAGATGATATGATGACATAGAAGGTAACTTTTGAAAATTTTTAATCTTTTATTTGAAATACGAAATCTTCAAATCGTGTACTTTTTACTTGTGCTGCCATCTAAGGACAGCATAATGAACTGATTTGACAATAACTACGACTTTTGTGTTAGCGATCAGTTGCGTATTGAATATAATAAATAAAAACCCCTCAAGCAGTTGCTTGCCACCCTTCCTAAAATACTAGAACTGAAACCCATTCAACTAAGTATTTCGTCGTTTACTGAGCAAGGAGTAGGGAAACCTGCGATAAGATTTAAAATAAAATTCAGACAAAGTCTGCATAAATATAAGCAGGTAGAGACTCATTATTGTTTAAAAATATTAACATTATTGGGTAATAAAATTACTAGAAATAAGTTTGGAAAAGAATGATTTAAAAGTTGAAGTTTAATGTTTCTTATCAATTATGATTACCAATCTTGATAAAACGTGAAATCATGGACAAAAGTCTTATATTCTTTTTCCACAATTGAAAGCAATACTCTCATTTATACAGCCATTTTGTCTTTTTCAAAATATCGACATTTATTCAAAAACATATTTATCGCAATTGTTTCTATTACTATTCTTTGTTTCTCAATATTTTATCCTAATCTCTTAATTTCATAACTGTGTCCTGCAATCATCTTTAAAATGTAATAAATATGTTACACCTGGAAAAGTAAATCAAATGAAATGCACCCATTAATTTTATTTAAATTGGAAAAAGTAAAAGTGGATTTTCATAAAACAACTTCTAACTTGTCAGGGTTCATAGTAATTAAAAAACCAGTTAATAATTTAGTATATTCGAATAATGAAAAATTCTAAATATAATAGTTACACATTATTTCCTCAATCACATAAACAAAAATATTAAATATTTATGAAAATTAGTTGGAGCGCCAAATGATCTTTGTTTGATATAAAAAATACAACACTTTTAAAGGACATGATAACAAAAACACAAAACAAAACCGAGTTTCGCATATTTTATAATTGTACAATATTGGATGAATGGCTCACATAGTCATTTATTTTCCTTAATTCAATCTGAATGATGTATCACAGAAGTGTTCTGGTTAAATTTTGCCCTAAATCTTGGCTTGCTTTAAAATAAATTACTCATATAGCTGTCCTGTGGCCAAGTGGTTAGCACGTTTGGCTACTAAAGGACCTGGGTTCGAGCCCCGGGTAAGGCATGGATATTTGTGTTGTTTTTCTGCTGAGGTCCTGCCATCCACTCAGACTTTCTACTGTGGCATATAAACTTACAGGCTCCTGTCAGACCTCTGGCAAGCAGCTGCTTGAGGGGTATTTATTTTATACATTATATAAATGCATTTACCATTAATCTCGAGGCTGGTACAATTGCATTAGATGAAACAACTTGATGGAAAATTGCTATTAATGTTACGTTGAATGCTACCAATCCTTAAGTTAACCATCCTGCTTTTTTTTTTTTTTTTTGCTTTTTTTATTATTATTAAACCTGTTATTTAACTCTATAACAAACTTTTTTTTTTAGTGCCTGCTGAAAAACTGGATGGTTAACATAAGGACTGGTAGCATTCAACAAAACATCAACAGCAATTTTCCACCAAGTTGTATCATTTAATGCAATTGTACCAGCCTCGAGGTTAATGGTAAATGCATTTATATGACTTATTCCTGCTCTAATTTACCTTTACTTGTAAAAGGTTGTTATAAAGTTAAATAAGTATACTAGAGTATTTTATAGCATTATGTGTTCAGAATAAGTAAGCCAATAGGCAACTTTTTGGTCAAGCTTATATAATGTTATACCAAACCTACTCTACTCTCAACAGCTCGAATGAAAGAGTTCATCTCATCATCATCATTTGCCAACAAATTCAAATCGTCTGCATAATCTAAATCAGAAACTTTGAAATCTCTAGACCATTTAAGGCCAAAATCTTTTCCATGCAAAGAATTTCGCATAACATAAACAAGAACCAAACTAAAGAGAAAAGGGGACAAGATGCACACTTGTTGAACATCAGAAGCAATGTTAAATCAATTTCTATAAGCCTTACCAACTCTCACACGACTCCATGTTATAGAGAGCTTTGATTATGTTAACTAACTTGTCTAGTATGCCATACAACCTCAAGATCAACCACAAATGAGGATGATTAACAGACTCAAAAGCCTTCTTTAAAATCAACAAAGCATGTAACTTTAGGTTTCTGAAACTATAAACATTTTTTGAAGTACCTGCCCGAGTGAAAATATCTAATCTGCACATCCCCTACCTCTTCTGAATCCACATTGCTCAGCACGAAATTGATTGTGAACAAGATTCTTAATTCTTTTAAGCACCATCATGCAAATAACTTTACCTGGTACAGAGAGTAGGCTAATACCCCTATAGTTATCTCAAAAACTGCAATCACCTTTGTAAAAAATACACACATGCTTTTGTTCCTTGGAATTCCCCCCCCCCCCCTGACACAAACCCTAATTACACATACATTCAATGGAACTGTATGTCTCTTAGAAACAAATTACATGAACTCAAATCACTCACATAACAATACATAATCCCCATTTTGGCCCTAAATGAAGCAAGGGTTACCACACAACTTCAGCTTAAACCCTACATCTTACATAATGCACCCACCAGAAAAACACATTCACACTCTACTACGCTCGTACACCAAAAATTCTCACACTGCCTCATTTCCAATCCACACCCTTATGCCTACATGGACATAGTAGGCAAAAATAACAAAATTCAACACATTACATTCAATATTTTCAATTCTTATTTCTATGGTGAGGAACCATTAAACCCAAATACACTCATCAATGGCTTCACTCAAATATTCTCCCTCTCCCCTGGCCCCACCATTATCTTAGGAGATTTTAACTTGCATAATGAAAGCTGGGGCAGTACACATTTAAAAAACAGAGGTATTGCCATTGCATCACTGATACAACATTTCAAATTGGCCACACACAATTTTGGTTCACTCATGCTCACAAAACCCCCCCCTATGAGTCTGTTCTTGACCTAATAGATTGACCTCCAGATATAGCCCCCATCATCACATGGCAGGTTAATCATTCCACTTGGCATAGTGACCATTATCCACTCTATATCACAATTCAAGGTACCAAACCCACAGCTTACACAAACAAAACTGGCCACACCTATAATCAAACAGAACATAATATGATCACTATATATGACTCCATTCACCAAAGTATGGATAAAAATTTATCACTAATCACTCACTGGCTTCACAAAAAACCACCCCAATATCACTAAACAACTAGCTATCAGAAGAAAAACAGAAGACACTGCCCGAAGATGCCCCACCCAACCTGCCATTAACACATTCCATCCAGCAAATGCAAAACTTAGATGCCTCCAACTAAAAATAAAAAAAATGGAGTGTAGAACATATTGCAATAACATTAACCCCGGAACAGACTCAAAACTCATTTGGTCAACCATCAGATCACTCAGAGCCCAACCATTAGCCCCTTGGTATGCATTTATATGGAAAACTCAAATTTCCATTAAACAAGGGGCTAACCTTATAGCTCAGCTCCTCAACACCACCACCCCCAGGCAAACTCTCCCACTTACCAAACCCACTGCACTCACATGAATGACTCACTTAAGCAAACACAGACATGCAAACTACCCGCACTTAACCTACCCTTCACACAACATGAATTACAAATTGCCATATAACGGACTAATAAAAAATTACCTGTGGACCTGACCACATCCTATAATTATGCAATCAAACACCTAGGGCCAAATGCACTCAGCAACCTGCTTTTCAATACACCATTTTTCAACTGAATAGGACATTCATATCATCCCCATTCTAAAGGTCATAAACCAGAATCTGAAATATCTTCATATAGGCCTATTGCACTCACTTCATGTGTGCTGCAGGTATTTGAAAGAATGGTGCTCTCAAGAGTAAAATATTTTACACACTCAAATAATACATTCCTCATTTCCCAAACTGGCTTCAGAGAGCACAGGTCAACAACTGACAATTTCTTTGATAACCTCAGCTGAAATAACCATTCACAACAAGGAAATTTTATGTTGTGTTTTTCTTGACCTCATTTCTGTATTTGATACTGCCTCACACACTAATCATCATCATCCTCAAGCAGCCATGGGCTACGGAGGTCCAACCAGACCGTGCAATTTAGTTCTCCAAGCAAGTCTGTCCTGAGCTACATCTACTGCATCTGGCCACTGCACACCAATTCTAAAAAGGTCCTGTTTGACATTGTCTGCCCACCACATCCTAGGTCTCCCCTTCTTTCTGAGGCCTTTAGGCACACTGTTCATAACCCTATTCGCCAATCTATAATTCTCCATACAGACAACATGGCCAAACCAGCGGAGTCTCTCTCTGCACAATATGCTGCTTAAAGGAGGTTGCAAACTCCTTTGCCTAACCTCATCATTAGTTAAAAGGGTGAACCACCTAATGCCCAAGATACTGCGTAAGCATCTGGAATCAAAAGCATCTAGTTTCCTGTTATCTTGTTTACACAGCGTCCAAGTTTCACTACCATAACTAACCCTAGAAAGAACCAAACTATTATATAGTCTAATTTTAATCTTTAGGTGTATATGCCTATTTCTCCACACCCTCCATAGATTCTTAAAAGTCCCACTAACATACTTTATAAACTCCAAAGCATTGGCATCATAGGACACATTATATTTCATACAAAACTTCCTCACACTCAGAACATAAAAGTCTAGCTGGGGACTACCTTCTCTGACCCCCAAAAATTAAATAGAGGAGTATCACAGGGCAGTGTGGTTTCTCTGTGACTATTTGACATCCTTTTACGTGACCTCCCTAAACAATTACCTAAAGACATTACATGCTCAATTTTTGCTGATGACATAGCACTTTTTGAACCAGTGATGAATTATTAGAATTATCTTTTTGGGCTTTTTAGAGTTATGTACAGTGAGATTACTTTCATTCCATGATCATTTAAAATTGTGGAACAGCAGTCTATTGTTCAGCAGTATGAGCCTTTCAAAGCAGATTTTTGTAAGTTTTTCAAACTCTTCTAAATGGCTTGGATTGGATTGTTTTACCTCTGAGCGGCACTTTTTTGCACACCACGGGCTAAATGGCCAGGTCACAAGGACTCAGAAGGCTCAGAGAAGGTTGGGGGAGGGGACCCACTGGAACAGCTGTTGGGAGACAGATGTTAGCCTCCTGTCAAGGCCATTCAGCGTGTTCTTTAACGTGCACAGGGTATGGCTCTCCCACACACGGGGCCACGGCTTAATGTCCCATCCGACAGACGGCGGCCTTTCCAAGCCCATCGGTGTCCCCTACTGACCGTGGGCAGGGCGGGGAAATTTTGCGGAGATAAATCTCAACGCTGACCCAGCTGGGATTCGAACCTGGGAACTACATGCTAAATGGCATTCTTTGGTGATTGGTAATAGGTAGTTGAAAGGGGTGCAACAAATGGACTATGATGGAATGGAGGGGGATCAGAAATTTTCCAACTCAAAAATCAAATTTTGCCAAGACGCAAAATGAGTATTTTACATAAATTTAATTATGTCTCTGTCAGGAACGTACCCAGGATTTTGTTACTTAGGGGGAGGGGGAGCATTGATTTTGTTAACTCTCATTATTACCTATTTTCCTGTTGCTGCTACCTCTGACATTTCTCAGGTGGTCGATTTGTCAGTTTCTCGGCTTGCCAGTTTGTGAATTTGACAAATTGTTGTTTATCATATCTTTCCAATGCAATAGAGAAACTTAATGATTTATATGTTAAACAGAAGCCTGTGTTGTGCGTACCGTCATAAAATATAAAAATTGATCCCCCATGCTTTATTCCTTCGTAAAAATGGGGAAATGTGAAAGTTATTCCACCATTCTATCAAGAAAGAATACCAAAAGCAACAAATGATGCCACAAAAATGAATGCTTCTAACGTGGGGAATGTTACAAGCTACGAAACATTGACCTCCCATGTTTTTTTCCATATAAAAAAAGGGAGGAAATATTAAGATGATTTTTACCTATATTTCCTTAACATGAGGGGTAAAACTAACGAAACAAATAAATAAATATCCTCTTTATGCTTCAATTGAAGCAACATGTGATAGGATATCAAAAATTGGCCACCCATGCTTTCTACCCCCCCTCCCCGGTAAAAATTTGAAACATTGAAGGCGTCCTACTATATATTCGGAAAGCAACGGCTTAGAGTTACAGGTTAGGTGTTGAATGAAAGCTCATATAGTGACCTCGTTAACTATTTCTTGTTTTCTCCCATCATTCCCCCATGATAAAGTATGGGAAGAATTTTTACGTGGTTCGATTTGACGATTCATATCTCAAATTAAAGCTTGTGACATCTAAAATATCATGAGCTAATTCAAACACAAATCCAAAATGGGAGGGGCGGGGATGGCTCAGTCGGTAGCGCACCAGGCTCATAATCTGTAGTTCCCAGGTTCGAGTCCCAGCTGGGTCAGCGTTGAGATTTATCTCCGCACAAATCCCCGCCCTGCCCACGGTCAGTAGGGGACACCGATGGGCTTGGAAATGCCGCCGTCCGTCGGATGGGACGCTAAGCTTTGGCCCCATGTGTGGGAGAGCCATACCCTGTGCATGTTAAAGAACATGCTGGATGGCCTTGACGGGAGGCTGTCATCTGTTTCCTAACAGCTGTTCCAGTGGCTCCCCTCCCTCAACCTTCTCTTAGCCTTCGGGGTCCATGTGACCTGGCCATTTAGCCCATGGTGTGCAAAAAAGTGCTGCTCAGAGGCAAAACCACCCAACCCAAAATGAGAGGAAATATGGTCGATGTTTGCGAATAATATATCAAATGAAAATTTTTGAAAGTAGGTTTTTTTTAGTGCGAAAATAAATTTAAAAAATTTAAAATTCATATCATCCTATAGGACCCTAAAATGTATCAAAGGAAACCTAAAGTATATCGATGGTGCAATCAGTCACTGAGTTACTATTCACAGGAAGATAGGGTGCCGATTTACCTACTCAGGAAGGTTTACCGAGCCCTATCTTCCCTGGAAGTGAATATGAATTCAGTGATTGATAGCACCATTGATATGCTTTAAATTTCTTTTTCTATGTTTCAGGGTCCTATAGGAAGATAGGTATTTTTTTAAACTCTTCCACTCCTCCTGGTTTGAGTGATAGAAATGATGTAAATAGCTTTACTATTAACAGCTTAATTCATGTACATTTATCTAGCTGTGTATCTTATTCATTAATCTCAAAAACAATTCCAATTTTACCAAGTTGCTTCAGTTTTGCCAAAAAACCCTAATTTTACAAAAGAAAACAATCCCAATTTTCACAACTCTGGCAGGAATGGCTCGGTAGCACACCAGGCTCATAATGTGCAGTCCCAAGTTCAAGACCCAGCTTGGTCAGTTTGAGATTTATCTGTGCAAAACTCCTCATGCTGCTATGGTCAGTAGGGGACACTGATGGGCTTTGAAAGTTTGCTGTCCATCAGATGGAACAGTAAACCATGGTTCTGTATGTAGGAAAGCCATACCCTGTGCACGTTAAAGAAAACGCTTGATGGGAGGCTACCATCTGTCTTTCAACAACTGTTCCAGTGTGTCCCATCCTTCAACCTTTTCTGAACCTTTGGGATCCTTGTGACCTGGCCATTAAGTCCATGGTTTACAGAAAAAACTACCACTCAGAGGCAAAACGACCCAAAAACAACAGAACTCACTGGATTATACCAAGTTGTTTAGAATTTTGCCAACTCCGGTTTATTTTGGAGGGAGTCACCCCCAACTCTCTCCAGCATAGCTATGCCCCTGACCTGCAGTTACAAGGTTTCTGCCACCAAAATGGTGGTCTCTCATAAGGTAAGCTCAGGGTCATGGTTTTTTTGCTAATGTACTCTCTAGCTCCCATTTACTGTATATATATACATATTCGTTTCAGCTTTATATGACCACCTACCATACATATACTATTGTAGGTGGTCATATTATTCTGATATGACTGTGTATATATTGGGTCTTACCAATCCCCAACATAATTATTTCGCTACTAGCTTCACACTTAGGTAAAATAATTCTTTTACGAAAGGAATGAGAAAATATCCTTTGTGACTCGTTAGAAAGCTCAGTTGTTACCGTTCTGCAAACATCTGTTCTCCATTGCATGAAAAACAGATAAAATTCTCTGCATTTTCAACCCCTATGTAGAAAGGGGTCTCATCTACTCCCTTTTTTTCCCCTTTCTCAGGGTAATGACTGAACTTTCTTTCTCCATTCTCCCCACCTTACATCTTGATCACTTTCCGTCTTACTCCTTGTGGCAGTTAGTATTTCTGAATGGAGAATGTCAGCATTAAACATTGCTAAATTCTGCCCTTTGCATCTCATTTCTACTGCATGTTGTATCGCCATCATTAAATTTTTATAAAAATGAAGGGATATGACATGTCTATACTCTATTTCACATAACGAATGGAGCAACAAAACCTTAAGATCAACGAAGACAATAACTGATAGAACAAATGATTACACAGAAAAGATATAACACTTCGAGAATGATAGTAAGGGTAATAGAGGCAAAAAGGGATTAAATTTATATGTATATCATGCTTTTTTTTTCAATAAATTTTTTGAACAGCTCTGAAATGGAGGCAAAAATGTTACACTTCAAAGAAAATCTCTTTTCTAGCTACACACAAACCCATAATTTCTAGTTCTAGGCCTGTTTTTGACAATGCTCTTATTGTCTGTCTGAACAAGTTTATTGATAGTTAATGCAATTTTCTATATATGTTTCATTTTTGATAGGGATGAGATAGTTGATAGGGATAGGATTTCCTGCAGGATGGTTTTAACACTATTCCCTAAACTATTGTTATCCATAAAGGCAACATGGCCAAACCTACAGATTCCCACTCTGCACGATGCCCAGCCAAGGCCACCTTGATACACCAGATCTGGACACTTTGAACAAAAGGAGGAGAGAAAGGAGTTTCCTGTTATTTGTTTGCAAAGGGTACAAATTTCACTACCATAAGTAAGTCTAGAAAAAATAACCTCTTAAATAGTCTCATTTTAATCTTTAGTGTATGCACCTATTTCTCCACACTCTGTATAGATTTTCAAAGGTCCTAATAGTAAGTATAGCTCCAATAATAATTTAATTGAGACAGCTGCTCAAGTGTGTGACCATTCAAATTAAATGAACCACAGACTGCCTGATCAATTTTCATCACTTTAGTTTTCTCTATGTTTATCACCAAACCTACTCTACTAGCATTCTCACAACAGC
This sequence comes from Ryuthela nishihirai, assembly GCA_038380435.1. NCBI lineage: Eukaryota > Metazoa > Arthropoda > Arachnida > Araneae > Heptathelidae > Ryuthela > Ryuthela nishihirai. The sequence goes on from JAWZYU010000092.1 coordinate 515,299, forward strand.
TCGAATGAAAGAGTTCATCATCATTTTCCAAAAGGGCCAAATCATCAGCATACTATAACTCAGAATTTTCAGATATGTAGACCATTTACCCCTAAAATCTTACCCTTGCAATGAATTTCGCATAACATAATCAATAACCAAACTAAAAAGGAAAGGATAAAAAAAATGCACCTTGTCGAACATCAGAAGCAATGCTAAGCCAATTGCTACAAGCCTTACCAACTCTCACACATGACTCAGTGTCATTACAGAGAACTTTCATTATGTTAAATAACTTGTATGCCATATGATCTCACAATCAATTGATGGCAATCACCAGACTCAAAAGCCTTTTTGAAATTTACAATGCTAGTAACCACAGGTTCTAAAACTCTAAATATTTCTTAATAATCTGCTGGAGTAAAAATATTTGATCTGCACATCCCTACCACTTCTGAATCCACATTGCTCATCTCGCAATTGCCCGTCAGTCAGAATCTTAAATCTATTAAGAAAAATCATGGAAACAAGTTTACCTGTAACAAAAAGTAGGCTGATACCCCTATAGTTATCACAAGAACTGTGATCAAATTAAAGAAAAAAAAAATGTAATAATGATTGCTCTAATAAAATCCTTAGGAACAATGCTTTTATGATAAAAGATATTCAAAATTTCCATTAGTTATATAGTAAGAGAAACATTGACAGCTGTAAGCATTTCAGTAGTAATTTCATCTACCCCTGGGTATTTATGTAGTTTAAGTTTAGGAATAGCAAAAATAACTTTATACTCTGATATATAAGCAGATATTAGAGCCAATAATGCATCTATCATAATTACAAACAATGGAAGATAAACTAAACACATTTTGTAGAATTTCTCGGACATGCTCAGTCCAACTAGTCATGTTTGAATCCTCACCTTCAATAACCTTATCTTAACAACACAAAACATTAACTATGTGGTACAGCTCTCTACTGTTATGCTGTCTAACTGCTTCCATGACTATGTCAGTTAAGTCACCTCGCAAGAGATTCTTATCGGATGCTACCTTATCCTTTACACATTTATTAAGCTCTCTGTAACACTTTCTATTAGGAATAGTAGGGTATTGATTAAGATATTTCTGCAGTTGTTTCCTTCCAAAATAAGCTCCAGTACCTTATCACTTAAATGATTTTGCACTCTGCTCCTTTTTTACCCAAAATGTTAGTTTCAAGAAAATCCTTCGTAAAATGATCCCATTCTTCAACTATAGTAAGCAAGCCATGACCATCATAATTAGTAAGTAATGTATCAAGATGAGTTTTAGCTATTACTGGGTCTTTTAGAGCTTCAGTTTTAAAGTTCAGTTTTTTTAATCTTAGCACAACACTTCTTCAGTAAGCGTTGCAACACACTTTTAATAAAAGTAATGGTCGATTGAATTTCAGCTATATATGCAGGTGCTGAACTGGTAAGTGTGTTGAGTGCTGTAAGATCCTAGGTCCTGATGAGACCAGGATTTTTAAAAAAAAATAATAGTTATTACTTCAAAACATTTTCACAGAAATGGAGGAAAAACTCATTTTATGCTTCACCTACAAGCTCTCAAAAGAATGACTATTAAAATCTCCGTTACTATATGCTGTGTCTCTGGGGAAAAAAAAAATAAAAAAAAAAGGGGGCAGGGGGTGGCTCAGTCAGTAGCGCGCCAGGCTCGTAATCTGTAGTTCCGAGGTTCGAGTCCCAACTGGGTCAGCGTTGAGATTTATTTCCGCAAAATTCCCCGCCCTGCCCACGGTCAGTAGGGGACACCGATGGGCTTGGAAAAGCCTCTGTCCGTCGGATGGGACGTTAAGCTGTGGCCCCGTGTGTGGGAGAGCCATACCCTGTGCACGTTAAAGAACACGCTGGATGGCCTTGACAGGAGGCTACCATCTGTCTCCCAACAGCTGTTCCAGTGGGTCCCCTCCCCCAACCTTCTCTCAGCCTTCGGGGTCCATGTGACCTGGCCATTTAGCCCGTGGTGTGCACAAAAGTGCCGCTCAGAGGTAAAACAACCCAAATCTGGAAAAAAAAAAGCTAGTCTCATATGCAGTCCACTGGTGAAAAACGTGTACTTATGTATGTTGTTGCATTTATAAAAAGTGTTCATTTGCTCATACCATTAAGTTTACTTATCTTTTACGAGATACTGCCCATTGCAGCTAAAAATGCCAAGTCACCTATCAGCCTTCCTCAAAGGTACGTTACCAACTTTAGCATTGAAGTCGCCTAGAACAAGGAATAAATATCTCCTTTCTTGATAGAATTGAAAATATCCTAAAGTTGACCCTAAAAACTGTTTTTCTAATTCTAGTCAGTACTCTCAATAGGGGCATAACAACAGATAGCATTCCAATTTTTAATGCTTGCTTGAAATTTTAACTGAGATACTTTTCATTAATGCACTCATATCTCATAAGTGCATCACTAGCGTTTCTTTTGAGTTAGAGACCTATGACTTAGAGATGCTTTCCATCATTCCTCACTGGAAAGAGAAATTTAAGATTTATTTTTAGGTATCTGACCATTCTTTCGCAAGCCGAAAATATTTAAGTTATAATTGCGTAATTTTTGTGTGAAACCATCAAGACAATAATCTATGTGTATAGTACTCACATTCCTACTACCTGTGGTGTGTGTGTGGTGAAAAATAGTTTGTGGAATGTTTACAGAAACAATGTTTATTGAGAGAGGGAATGCCGATAATATCAAACAGCCCCCTAATCGCAGGCATGGGCAAAGACCTGTTCCACCACTACTAAAAGCTGAACCCATCTACTGTGAAAGACTTCACTGAATGAAAGTTTGATGATGCCCATAGAAGCAAGAGTTCAGGTACCTGTGAAGGCCCTCTGATCAACATTATCAACTACCTGATAAAATGTTTCATGTGAATCTATTCATTGGGACTCTCAACCCACAAACAAACAGAAAACACAGTGGAAGATTTTCCCTCAATAGGAACCCACCAGTGCAGGTAATTCAAGATCTATGAACAATCTCAGAGCCATTATTTCATTCTGGTTGGTGTATATGATATCAGGTCTGTGTGGTTGATTATTCCTGAACAGGTTAGAAAAACGAAAGAACAGTGACTATAACAGTCCAAATCAATAGCCCTACTCTTCCACTTGCCCACAAAAAGGGTGTGGCCCGATTAGGCAGACTCATCCTGGCACCTGAGAAGGTTTGCCGCAATTCCGTTATGGATGCACCTGCCGGGAGGGCTGGGGCGGGGGTGGCTCAGTCGGTAGCGTGCCAGGCTCGTAATCTGTAGTTCCTAGGTTCGAGTCCCAGCTGGGTCAGCATTGAGATTTATCTCCGCAAAATTACCCACCCTGCCCATGGTCAGTAGGGGACACCGATGGGCTCGGAATGGCCGCCGTCCGTCGGATGGGACATTAAGCCATGGTCCCGTGTGCAGGAGAGCCATACCCTGTGCACGTTAAAGAACACGCTGAATGGCCTTGATGGGAGGCTACCATCTGTCTCCCAACAGCTGTTCCAGTGGGTCCCCTCCCCCAACCTTCTCTGAGCCTTCGGGGTCCATACGACCTGGCCATTTAGCCCATGGTGTGCAAAAAAGTGCTGCTCAGAGGTAAAACAACCCAACCCGGGAGGGCTGCAGATCGTCTGTATGGAGAGGTAGAAGTTGAAGGCTCCCGACTGGGAGTGGGCTCCCTGATCAATGGAATTATCGATGGAGAAGCCAAACTAAGAGTCTCCACCCCGGGAGCCGAATCAGTTTGGTTCTATATACCATCTCTGTGGCTAACCGGGGAACAGATTAAATTTAGGTTTTGACCAATGAATGAGCCTTCCTTCTATAGGATTGCTCGCCATAGGTAGCTGTGTCCTTGTGGTACCGTCTTGCCCTGGTGAAGGTAGTGGTATTAAGGGCGCTGCCGCCGGGATTTGGCTTCAGATGCAGAACGGGGCTCGCTCTCTCTTCGGAGCTCGTGTTAGGTGCTGCTGCGACGACTGTCTGTTGTTTGACAACGAGAGAGCAAACTCCCCATAGTTGGTGAGCAGTCGATGTACTGCGGTACAACTGGGACTTGCCTTTATTTAATGTTAATTACATAATCAGTAACTAAACTAATGAGAAAAGGAGACAATCACTGGACCAAGTACCAACTCTCACACACAACTCAGTGTTATTATAGGGAGCTCTTATTACACTAACTAACTTATCAGGTATTCCATATCATCTAACAATCAACCACAAATCATGTTGATCAACAGAGTCAAAAGCCATTTTGAAATCTATAAAGCTAGCAACCTCAGGTTTCTGAAACTCTAAACATTTCTCAAGAATCTGCATAAGTGAAAATATTTGATCAATACAACCACTACCACTTCTGAATTCTCATTGTTCATCATGCAGTTGTCCATCAACCAAAATTTTTAATTCTATTAATTATATAATCATGAAAAGAACTTTACCTGAAACAGAAAATTAACTAATTCCCCTATAATTATCACAACTGCAATCATTTTTTTGGGCAAAAAAAACTGGTGACAACAATAGGTCTAGTAAAATTCTTAGGGACAACACTTCTATCATAAAAAAAAATCATAATTTCGGTTGGCCATGTGACAACACAAGCCAGCAATGCATCTCTCATTGGTGGAAACATTGGGAGTAGAAATAATCACATTATTTAGAACATCTCTGAAATGATCAGACCACCTAGCCATCACAGAATGCTCACCTTAAACCACCTTGCCATGTTTATTGCTTAATCCATGTGTACCTGTCTGTTTCTTCCCACTTGAAACATTTATAATCTGGTACAACCCTCTGATGTTGTGCTGTCTAACTCCTTCCTCAGCTTTGTCAGCCAAGCTTTCAAGCCAAAGATTCATATCAGCTTTTAACTGATCTTTTACACATTCATTAAGCATGTAGTAGTGCCTTCTGTTAGGATTAGTAGGGTGTTGATTCTTAATAATCTTGTACTTCCTTCTTTCAGAAATAAGGTCCCTAACTTTACCAGTCAAATAATTTTGTTTCTTCTGTTCCCTTTTACCCAAAAAGGATAAGGATTGTACCCAAAACGGTACTGTTGGTTTTAAGAAAAGCCTGTTTAAACATCCCATTCTTTCTCAACTTCAGCAGTAACCAAACTACTATTGTCATATTGACTACGCAGTCTGTTATGGTATATTTGGATATTTCTGGATCTTTTAGGCATTCAGTGTTATAGCTAACCTTTTTTTACCTTAGCACAACGTTTCTTACTGCTTAAACTTCAGCTGCAAAACTCTCTTGACCAGATAATGATCCGACCCAATTTCGGCTACCCTATATAATCTGGTATTTCTAACCGAACTAGCCTATTTGCTGTCAATTAAAATATAAACTATCATATTCCTGTGCAACCCATCACGTGATTTCCATGTATATTTATAAATCTCCCAGTGTTTATAGTATGTGTTAGTTATTCGCAAACCATTAATTTACTTACCTGTAGGAGACATTCCCCATTGCCATTGGAACTACCAATGCCAAAGGGACATAAAAGTGCTGCTCAAAGATTAGAGTTAGTACCAAGTTTAGCATTGAAGTGACCTAGCACAAGAGAATTACCTCCTTTCTTCACAGAACTCAAAATATCTTCATATAAAAAAACAAAATAGAAAATGGGAAAGTCTGAAAAAGGAAGTCCCAATCCCTGTGAAGTTATTGTTGTTGTTGTTGAAACTGGCTGTAAAATATACCCTTCTCATTCTCATCAGAGTCCTGTCTGGGGGCATATCAGCAGATGACACTCAAGCATTTAAATTTTGTTTCAAAATTTTCAGTAAGAAATCTCTCATTAATGAAGTATTTTAATAGAAGAGCATCACTGTCGTGTCTGCTGAGAAACAAACCTACACCTGGGAGATGCTTTCCATCCTCCCGGCCTGAAAAGAGAAATTTAAAGTTATTTTAATCATCTGACCTTTACTTGTCCATCTGGTCTATTGCAAGCCTAGAATATCTAGGTATTAATGCTAGAATTCCTGCGTGAGGACATCAAAAGAATAAACTTTATGTAATGTCCTCACATTCAACAAACTTGCAGGTAGAAAATGATTAGTACGATTTTTAAAGAAACTTGATTTATTGAGAGAGGTAGGGCCAACAATATCAAACAGCCCTCTGATCGCAGGCATGGGGCAAAGACCTGTTCCACTTCCACTAAAGGCTCACTGATGCCTGTAGGGACTTCAGACACCACATTTTCAAGTGGTGCTTTCATAGAGCCATGTGGCCTGCCTGAGACACGTTATTTCACTTTAGAAATGATGCCCAACTAGCTAAGTGATGGTTCAGGTACTTGCGATGGCCTCTGAGCAAGATTATCCACTAGCTTTTATAAGCTATCCCATGCCTCTGTTCACTTAGGGCTGGCAACCCACAGACAAACAGATAACATAGCAGCAGATTCTCCTTCAAGAGAGACCCACAAATGCAGCAAGTCCAGGATCCATAATCAAGGTCAAATCCATAAACCAGTCCAGTCTAATGGGTACAAATGATCAGCACCATGATCCGGTGAAGTTGACCACTCCTCAGCAGGGTTGAAAAAAAGGAAAAGTGGCTACGGATGACCAGATCAGTAGCCCACACTGAGTTGGCAGCCTTCCCATTCCATTTCCTTCCAAAAGAGAATATCTCTTTCGAAAAGTGCTAACAGCCTGCACCATTAGAAGGTGAGGTCGGACATTAGGGGTGCATCAGTTCTGTGCATTACGCTGGGGATTGGTACAGAGCTCTCCTTCCAGTTTTTGCCTAATTACCCTTTACAAACCCGAATATTGCAACAATGTATTAATTATAGAAATATGGACTTTTGATGGTGGAATGTGAACGTCATGAAGTTTCCTTTGGAAACAATGGAACTGATAATTACAAAACATTTAGTGTGATTGGTACCAACGAAATAGGGTGTGTAATTTGCATTTTTCGAATATTTACTGGAAGGAGAGCTATGCACCAATCCCCTGTGATGATGCATAGAACCAGCCAGGTTAGCACCTAATGTCCGACCCCGCCTTCTCGTGGTGCAGACCGTTAGTACCTTTCAAAAGAGACACTCTATTGTGGAAGTGAACGGAAGGGGAGGGCTGCCAGATTAGTGTGGCCTACAGATCTGGACAACTATGGCTACTTTTCTTTTTTTTCTACCCTGCTGAGGAGTGGTCAACCACACAGGGTCCTGGTGCTGACCATATAAACCCACTGGACTGGACAGATATATGGCTCTGAGCTTGATTATGGATCCTGATTTTCTGCACTAGTGGGCTTTCTGTGGAGGGAAAATCTTCCGCTGTGTTTTCGTTTATTTGTGGGTTGACAGCCCCAAGTGAATAGATTCACAGGATATGTTTATCAGCTGGTGGATAATCCTGAGCAGAAGTCATCGCAAGCGCCTGAACTCTTTGCTTCTATTGGCATCGTCAAATTCTACATTGGAGGAAGTTTTCCAGAGTAGATGGCTTTAGCCTTTAGTGGTGGGGGAACGGGTCTTTGCCCCATGTCTGCGATTAGGGGCTGTTTGATATTGTCTGCATTCCCTCTCTCAATAAACATAGTTTCTTTAAACATCCTACTAACCATTTTCTCTCCATAGGTAGTTGGAATGTGAGGACTCTGCACAGAGCTTTTTCTCTTGATGTCTTCACACAAGAATTCCACCATTATAATTTAGATATTCTCGGCTTGCAAGAGACCAGATGGACAGATAAAGGTCAGATTCTTAAAAATAATCTTAAATTTCTCTTTTCAGGGAGGGACGACAATAAGCATCACCAAGGCGTGGGTCTGCTTCTCAGCAGACATGCTAGTGATGCTCTTCTAGGATATGAGTGCATTAATGAAAGGTTTCTTACAGCAAAATTTCAGACAAGCGTTAAAGACTTGAATGTTATCTGCTGTTATGCCCCCACTGAGGATGCCGATGAGGATGAGAAGGATAGGTTTTATGAACAACTTCAGGATATTTTGAATTCTGTCAAGAAAGGAGATATTACCCTTGTTCTTGGTGACTTCAATGCCAAAGTTGGTATTGACTCTGACCTTTGGGGAGGGGTGATAGGCTCTTTTGGTATTGGTAGCTGCAATGGCAATGGGCAACGTCTCGTACAGGTAAGTAAACTCAATGGTTTCAGAATAACTACCACTTATTACAAACACCACGACATACATAAGTACACATGGGTTTCACCTGATGGGCTGCATAAGAATGATTGATTATATATTAACAGCAAATGGGCTAGTTCTGTCAGGAATATCAGGTCATATAGGGGAGCTGAAATTGGATCTGACCATTAATTTGCTAAAAGTATCTTGCAACTTAAACTTAAAAAGTGTTGTGCTAGGGTTAAAAAATTTGCTTTTAATACGGAAGCTCTGAAAGACCCAGTTATAGACAAAGCTTACCATGATAGGTTACTTAGTCATTATGACAGTCATGGTTTGCTTACTACTGAAGTTGAGGAAGAATGGAACCATTCTAAACAGGCTTTTTTGGACACTAACAGTACTCTTTTAGGAAAAAAGGAGCAGAAGAGACAGAATTATTTGAGTGATAAGGTACTTGAGATTATTTCGGAAAGAAAGAACTGCAGGAATGTCCTTAATCAATGCCCTACTAGTCTTAATACAAAGCATTACAGAGAACTTAATAAACTTGTAAAAGATCAGTTAGCTGCTGATAAGAATCTTTGGCTTGATGGTTTGGCTGACAAAGCCGAGGAAGCAGTTAGACAGCACAACAGCAGAGAGCTCTACCAGATAGTTAATGTTTTGTGTGGTAGAAAACGGGCAGGTATACAGGGATTGAAGGATAAACAAGGTAAGGTTATAGAAGGTGAGAATTCTGTCATGGCAACGTGGGCTGAGCATTTCAGTGATATTCTAAACAATGTGGTTAGTTCTATTCCCATTGTTTGCAATGATGATAGATGCATTGGTGGCTTTAATGTTGGCCCTAGAACACAATCTGAAGTTATTTTGGCTGTTTCTAAACTTAAACTACATAAATCCCCAGGGGTAGATGAAATTACTACGGAAATGCTTAGAGCTGGGAATGTTTCGGTTACCACTTGGATGACTGAAATTTTGAATAGCTTTTATGATAAAGACATGGTTCCTAAAGATTTTCCCAGAGCTATTATTATCCCTATTTTCAAAAAAAGGTGATCGCAGTTCTTGTGATAACTATAGGGGTATTAGCCTACTCTCTGTTCCAGGTAAAGTTCTTTCCATGATTGTGCTTAATAGAATTAAGAATCTGGTTGACAGTGAAATGCGTGATGAGCAATGTGGATTCAGAAGTGGTAGGGGATGTGTGGATCAGATATTTTCACTTAGGCAGGTTCTTGAGAAATGTTTAGTTTCAGAAACCTTTGGTTGCTAGCTTTGTTGATTTAAAAAAGGCTTTTGACTCTGTTGATCATCATAATTTGTGGTTGATTGTGAAATCATATGGTGTACCAGACAAGTTAGTTAACCTAATGAAAGCTCTCTATAATAACACTGAGTCGTGTGTGAGAGTTGGTAAGGCTTGTAGCAATTGGTTTAGCATTACTTGTGGTGTTCGACAAGGGTGCATTTTGTCTCCTTTTCTCTTTAGTTTGGTTATTGATTATGTTATGCGAAATTCACTTCAAGGGAAAGATTTTGGCCTTAAATCGGCTGGAGATGCGAAAATTTCTGATTTAGATTATGCTGATGATTTAGCCCTTTTGGCAAATGATGTTGATGAGATGAACTCTTTCATTCGAGCTGTTGATGAGACTGGTAGTAGAGTAGGTTTGGTTATGAACAGAGAGAAAACTTAAGTGATGAAAATTGGTCAGGCAGGCTGTAATTCAGTTAATCTGAATGGTTGCAGGGTTGAGCAGGTGTCACAGTTTAATTATCTTGGGAGCTATGTAACTGATAATGGTGATGTGCGGCATGAGATTAACAGACGAATAGGGATTGCTGCCGGGACTTTTAAGAATCTATGGAGAGTGTAGAGAAACTATACACCTAAAGACTAAAATTAGGCTGTATAATAGTTTGGTTCTTTCTAGGGTTAGTTATGGTAGTGAAACTTGGACACTTTGTAAACAAGATAACAGGAAACTAGATGCTTTTGGTTCCAGATGCTTACGCAGTATCTTGGGTATTAGGTGGTTCAACTTTGTAACTAATGATGAGGTTAGGTAAAGGAAAAGGAGTCGGCAACCTCCTTTAAGCAGCATATTGTGCAGAGAGAGACTTCGTTGGTTTGGCCATGTTGCCCTTATGAATAATTATAGATTGGCGAATAGGGTTATGAACAGTGTTTCTAGAGGCCTCAGAAAGAAGGGGAGTCCTAGAATGCGGTGGGCAGACAATGTCAAACAGGACCTTGTTAGAATTGGTGTGCAGTGGCCGGATGCAGCAGATGTAGCCCAGGACAGATATGCTTGGAGAATTAAACTGCATGGTCTGGTTGGACCTCCGTAGCCCATGGCTGCTTGAGGATGATGATGATGATGATGTGCAAAAAAGTGCCGCTCAGAGGTAAAACAATTCAATCCAATTCACTCTTCCGGAATATTCCTAGAACTATAACTGCACTCTCTAATTGTGGTAAAATTTTATAATTTAAAACGAATGTTGCAAACGAAGTATTTATGCAAGAAATTCGAAATTTTGGAAGTGGAATGTGAAAGTTAAGGAATTTTCATTGACAGCAGTGAGTTCGCTTAGTACACCCAACACAATTTATTGTTTTTGCAGATAATTATTTGTATTTAGAGATAAATGAAAAAAATCCTTTTTGGATTAGCTAGCAATTGATAAAATATTATTATTTGCACTTTTGGAATCTTTTGAACACTATAATTATTTCCTCAAATGGTAAAAAAGATTCAAAATTCCAAAATTTGAAACGAATCATGCAGCCATTGGCTATGGAGGTTCAAACACACTACAATTTTCCTCTCCAGACATGTCTGTTCTGAGCTACTGCTGCTGCATTTGGCCACTCTAGGCCAATTCTGGCAAAGTCCTGTTTGACATTGTCTGTCCATCTCATCCTTGGTCTCCTCCTTTTTTGAAACCCTTGGGCACACTGTTCATAATCCTGTTTGGTAATCTGCAGCTATGCATACGGGCAACATGGCCTAACCAATCCAGTCTCTGCACAATATGCTGCTCAAAGGAGGTTAATAATGCCTTCTTCTAACCTCATCATTACTTACAAAGTCAAACCGCCTAATGCCCAAGATACTGTGCAAGCATCTACAATCAAAAGCATCACATTTCTTGTTATCCTGCTTACAAAGCATCCATGTTTCCTTACCATAACTAACCTTAGTCTGTATAATAATTTGGTATTTCTAATTTTTGTCTTTATGTGTATATACGCCTATTTTTCCTGCACTCTCCATAGATTCTTAAAAGTCCCAGCAGCAATCCCTATTCTTCTATTTATTTCATACTGCACATCAACAGTATCTGTTACATAGCTCCCAAAAGAATTAAACTGATACATTTGCTCAAGAGTGCAGCCATTCAAAGAAACTGAAGCATTATCTACCTGACCAATTTTCATCACTTTAGTATTATTTCTGTTTATCACCAATCCCCTCTATTACCATTCTCATGAACAGCTCTAATGAAAGAAATCATATCATCATCATTAGACAATAGGACCAAATCATCTGCATGATCTAAATCAGAAAATTTGAAATCTCTAGATTTTTTTAATCTTTCCCTTGCAAAGCATTTCGCATTAGATAATAACTAAATAGAAAAGGAGACAATTGCTACAAAACGTACCAACTCTCACACACAACTCAATGTTATTATAGAGAGCTCTCATTACACTAACTTATCAGGAATTCCATATGATCTAAGAATCAACCACAAATCATGTCGATCAACAGAGTCAAAAGCCTTTTTGAAATCTATAAAGCTAGCAACCTGAGATTTCTGAAACTCTAAACATTTCTGTAGAATCTGCCTAAGTGAAAATATTTGATGAATACATCCCCTACCACTTCTGATTCTGCACTGTTCATCATGCAGTTGTCCATCAACCAAAATTGTTAATTCTATTAAGTATAATCATGCAAAGAACTTTACCTGGAGCAGAAAGTTAACTAATTCTGCTACAATTATTGCAAGAATTGCAATCATCTTTTTAAAAAACTAGGGATAACAATAGGTCTACTAAAATTCTTAGGAATAACACTTCTATCATAAAAAAAAAATCATAATTTCAGTTGGCCATGTGACAACACAAGCCAGTAATGCATCTATCATTAGTAAAAACAATGGGAGTAGAAATAATCACATTATTTAGAACATCTCTGAAATGATCAGCCCACCTAGCCAACACATAATCCTCACTTTAAACCACCTTGCCATGTTTATTGCTTAATCCATGTGTACCTGTCTGTTTCTTCACACTTAAAACATTAATAATCTGGTACAACCCTCTGCTGTTGTGCTGTCTAACTACTTCCTCAGCTTTGTCAGCCAAGCTATCAAGCCAAAGTTTCTTATCAGCTGTTAACTGATCTTTTACATGTTTATTAAGCTTGTAGTAGTACCTTCTGTTAGGATTAGTAGGGTGTTGATTCGTATTAATCTTCACTTCTTTCTTTCAGAAATAGATTCCATAGCCTCACCAGTCAAATAATTTTGTTTCTTCTGTTCCCTTTTACCCAAAAGAGTACTATTGGTTTCAAGAAAAGCCTGTTTAAACTGATCCCATTCTTTACCAACTTCAGCAGTATTCAAACCACTATTGACATTGATTAAGTAGCCAATCATGGTATGCTTGGCTATATGTAGATATTTCAGGCTTTCACTGTTATAGCTAACTTTTCTAACCTAAGCACAACATTTCTTACTGCTTAAACGTGAGCTGCAAAACACTTTTGACCAGATAATGATCAGACCCAATTTCGGCTACCCTGTATGATCTGGTATTCCTAACTGAACTAGCTTATTTGCTCAACTAAAATATAATCTATCATATTCCTGTGCAACCCATCTGGTGAATCCCATGTATTTATAAATGTGCTATTGTTTATAATAATTTATAATTTATAATGTCAGTTTTTCGCAAACCATTAAGCTTACTTACCTGTAAGAAATGTTCCCCATTGCCATTGGAAGTACCAATACCAAAGAGGCCTAAAACTGCTGCCCAAATATTAGAATCGGCACCAAGTCTAGCATTGATGACCTAGCACAAGAGAATTACCTCCTTTCTTCACAGAACTCAAAATATCTTGAAACTGGCTGTAAAACATATCCTTCTCATTCTCATCAGGGTCCTCTCTGGGGGCATATCAACAGATGACACTCAAGTCTTTAAATTTTGTTTCAAATTTGTTGTAAGAAATCTTTCATTAATGCAGTCGTATCCTAGATGAGCATCACGGGCGTGTCTGCTGAGAAGCAAACCTACACCTGGGAGATACTTTCCATCCTCCCGGCCTGAAAAGAGAAATTTAAAGTTATTTTTGGGCATCTCACCTTTACTTCTCCATCAGATGTCTTGCAAACATAGAATATCTAGGTTATAATGCTGGAATTCCTGCATGAGGTGATCAAGAAAATAACCTTTATGTAACGTCCTCACATTCCACAAACTTGCAGAGAGAAAATGATTAGTAGGGATTTTAAAGAAACTAGGTTTATTGAGAGAGTTAGGGCCAACAATATCAAACAGCCCCCTGATCACACACATGAGGCAAACACCTGTTCCACGTCCACTAAAGGCTGAAGTCACCAATGCCTTTAAGAACTTCAGGCACCCCATTTTCAAGTGGTGTTTTTGAAGAACCATGTGGCCTGCCTGAGATATTATTTCAGTTTAGAATTGACAATGCCCAACTAGCTAAGTGAGGGTTCAGGTACCTGCAATCCCTCTGAGCAATATTATCCACCAGCTGATATAAGGTATCCCATGCCTCTGTTCACTTAGGTCTGGCAACCCACAAACAGAAAATATAGGGGCAGATTCTCCCTCAGCAGAAGCCCACCAATGCAGCAAGTGCAAGATCCATAATCAAGCACAAATCCATAAACCAGTCCAGTCTAGTGGGCACAGATGATCAGCTCCAAGAGCCTGTAAAGTTGACCACTCCTCAGTAGGGTTGAAAAAAATAAAAAGTGGCTAAGGATGACCAGATCAGAGGTCCACACTGAGTTAGCAGCCTTCCTCTTCCATTCCTTTCCAAAAGACAATATCTCTCTTGAAAAGTAGTAACAGCCTACACCATGAGAAGGTGAGGTCGGATATTAGGTGCTAGACCGGGACATTTCTGTGCATCATCACTGGGGATTGGTTCACAGCTCTCCTTCCAGTTTTTGTCTAGCTACCCAATACAAACCCAAATATTGCAACAATGTATTAATTATAGAAATATGTACTTTTGATGGTGGAATGTTAATGTCATGAAGTTTCCCTTGGAAACAATGAAACTGATAATTAGAGAACTTTTTTGTGTGATTAGTATTATAATTTTAGTGATGATATTAGTGATTTTTTTATATTAGTGATGATATGCTATAATTGGTATTTTTCAATATATATTTAGTGTTTTCAGTATATTATCTGTACAGGTCTCTGAATATGATAATAAGAATTGTAACGTAGATCGTAAAATCATATTTGATGTATCGGGTAATAATTTTATTCCTAGCCATCTCCATCATAAAGATATGCTTATTTGGCATGAGCAAGAACAAAATATACAAGTAAACCACCCTTAGGTGGGCCCCTAAGAGGAAACATAAGAAAAGCTAAAAATAGCAGTAAAATTGTATAAGAAACCTAAAACGGGTAGGTCTCCTCAGAGAATACTACCATTTTAGCCCTCTTGTTCTTCAAAACAGTATTATCGTAACGAATCGAAGAAATAATCTCATTGGGATTATTGCTTACGGTCTCAACAAATTTTTTGAGGTGCATTTTATATGTGTATATATATATATGGTCGATGCCCAGGATCTTATGGAGTTATCTATTAGTGACAAACCAGGGGGGCATCGAATGCAGTTCTCAAAATCTTGTTTTGTAAGACCTGAATCATACGAATATTGGTGGGTGTAGTATTCGCCCATATGGGTGAAGCATAGGAAATCAACGGTCTGACAACAATTGTAATGAGTTTTACAAAAAATATTTATAGAAGAGGATTTTGAAAAATCTGTGGTAGCCTTTAAGGGATATTCCACTGACAGCAATAATATACCCACTTCTCTGAGAGAGGTGTGGAAAATGCAAATTTTTCGATTTAAGAATTAAGGAATACTTTTATGTTGTATAATTACTAATAAAATACCATTTGCATTTTTCCCATCATCTGCTTGCTCAAAATAAAACTTTTAAGGAATGAAACATTAGGGAAAGTGAAAAGTTCATTCTCTCTGAAAACGAAATTCCCATATATACCAGACGCGATATTCTTTCTTCTACTTAAGGATATTTTTCTTGTTCTATTGGCTCTTTAAGGATATATATTTCAATCTAGAAGCTTCCTAGGAATGTAAATTTTATGCCAGTGGCTCTTAAAAGATATTGGTTTGTTTTTCTCCTGGCTTTTAAAATAATGTAGTTTTTTCTAGTGGCTATTTACGAAATAATTTTTTTTCCTAGTGACTCTAAAAATATTTTTTATTTTTTTTTTACTTTTCAGGAACTTTTTTGTAGTGACATTTTAAGGATACAGTTTTCTTGTTGGCTATTAGCTATAACATTTGTTGACCAGCTCTCACTCTAGATGGTGTGATGGTGTCCCATTCCATCAAAGAAAGAGGACAGCAATGGACTTTACAAGTCCATCACTCTCCGCTTTCTCACCATAACAGGGTAAAAAGGGGGGGAACAATCTAAATGTTTGTTCAGTTGTGACTAGAGCAATGGTAGATTGCCAGCCTGGCTTGCAATCTGCCATTAGTTAATTGGATTACTAAACAGTTTTCATCCTGTTTGTTTTAATTTTGTTCATTGTATATATTTTGCTTATTCTTGTGTCTGATTACATTATTTCATTTCTAGGTATATATAGCCAAGTATGTGGAACAAAGAAGTTGCAGTAAAGATATGAAGTAAATTAATACTGACAGAAGGAGAAAATTAGAGAAGTTGAAAAAAATTCATTTAAACATTCAGTTGACACTAATCTACTGTTCGAAATTCTGTAAGTCAAAAGAATAAATTCTGTGTTTGCACATTTATATTATCCTTACACAAAAATATATATACCTCATTATTCATTGAAATGGAACATATTTTGGCAAATTGACAAAATATGCGTCATGTTTTAAACACTGAAAGATGCTTCATGCCCATAAAACGTGAAAAAGACACTGAATAAATTAGAATCATAAATTGCTTTAGCTGGAACAAAAAAGTAATCCTTATTTGTCACAAAGGACTGAAAAGAAGGCAAAGAAATGCTTTATATTTGTGAGAAAGTACAAAAAGTGAAATCAGAGTTGGAACTATTACTGTGACAGAACAAACTCGTGTGTGTAGGAAGTTTTTCCAGAAACAAAGATGTAAAGAGCATTTCTGAGATATATCCGTGATTCATATATCAGTGAAGTATGAAACAAAAGTTTTGAAATAAAGTTTGTGACATTTTTTTTATTTTTCTCAGACGAAATACAGGCTTCATATATGTGAAAAATGCAAAAAATTCATTTAAAACAAAGCAGAGCCGAATACCATTTATAATTTGACAAAAGAAAAAAAAACCTGTTTTTGTTATACATAATAATAAAATAAAAAACAAAGGTCATTTATGGTCTATTATATGTCACACAGAGGACAGAAGACACATCACATATGAGAGAGAAGCTACATGAGTGTGAAATATATTAGAAATTTGCTGATGGCATCTGAAGTTTCATAATGTGATATGCATAAATGGAAAACCACATATTTTAAATGTGTAAAAATAGATTTTCAAGTAAAGGATGGTTGAAATTTCATTATCGAACAGAGACAGAAGCCACATATTCCTGAAATATATAACCAGAAATTACTTATGCAGATTTAAGGACCACTTTCTGATTCACCCAGCAAAGAATGAGCACATTTTAAAAATGAGTAAAAAGAAATCATCAGAGAAATCTCATTCTAGGTGTTATTTTCTTAAACACACAGAGGAAAAACCACATGTATGTGAAGTATGTAATAAGAAATTTGAACAGATGTCTCATCTTAGAAAGCATGTTCTGACACACACAGGGGAAAAACCACATGTATGTGAAATATGTAATATAAAATTTGCACAGAAATCTACCCTTAGGAACCATGTTCTGACACACACAGGGGAAAAGCCACATTTATGTGAAATATGTAATAAGAAATTTGCACTGAAGTCTCAACTCAGGGGGCATTATCTGACACACACAGGGGAAAAACCATATATATGTGAAGTATGTAATAAGAAGTTTGCAAAGAAATCTAATCTTATGGTTCATTGTCTCATACACACAGGGGAAAAACCATATTTATGTGAAATATGTAATAAGAATTATGCACATAAATCTTACCTTAGGCAGCATGTTCTGATACACACAGGGAAAAAACCACATGTATGTGAAATATGCAATAAGAAATTTGGGCAACTGTCTCATCTTTGGAAGCATGTTCTGACACACACAGGTGAAAAACCACATGTATGTGAAATATGTAATAAGCAATTTGCATTAAAGTCTACTCTTAAGGTTCATTGTCTGACCCACACAGGGGAAAAACCGCATGTATGTGAAATATGTAATAAGAAATTTGCACTGAAGTGTACCCTTAGGAAGCATGTTGTGACACACACAGGGGAAAAACTGCATATATGCGGAGTATGTAATAAGAAATTTCGACAAATGTCTAATCTTCTAAATCATTTTCTGACACACACAAGGGAAAAATCGCATGCATGTGAAATATGTAATAAGAAATTTACACTGAAGTCTACACTTAGGGACCATGTTCTGACACACACAGGAGAAAAATCGCATGTATGTGAAATATGTAATAAAAAATTTACACTGAAGTCTACCCTTAGGAACCATGTTCTGACACACACAGGAGAAAAATCGCATGTATGTGAAATATGTAATATGAAATTTACACTGAAGTCTACCCTTAGGAAACATGTTCTGACACACACAGGGGAAAAACCACATGTATGTAAAATATGTAATAAAAAATTTGGACAGATGTCTAATCTTAGAAGGCATTTTCTAACACACACAGGAGAAAAACCACATGTATGTGAAATATGTAATAAGAAATTTGGACAGATCTCTCATCTGAGGGATCATTTTCTGACACACACAGGGGAAAAACCGCATATATGTGAAATATGTAATAAGAAATTTGCACGGATGTCTCATCTTCGGGAGCATTTTCTGATACATACAGGGGAAAAATGGCATGTATGTGAAATATGTAATAAGAAATTTGCACAGAAGTCTACCCTTAGGGACCATGTTCTGACGCACACAGGGGAAAAACCACATGTATGTGAGGTATGTAATAAGAAATTTACACTAAAATCTGCCCTTAGGAGACATGTTCTGACACACACAGGAGAAAAACCGCATGTATGTGAAGTATGTAATAAGAAATTTACAGAGAAGTCTGCACTTAGGAAACATGTTCTGACACACACAGGGGAAAAACCGCATATATGTGAAATGTGTAATAAGAAATTTGCACGGATGTCTCATCTTCGGGAGCATTTTGTGACACATACAGGGGAAAAATCGCATGTATGTGAAATATGTAATAAGAAATTTGCACTGAAATCTACCCTTAGGGACCATGTTCTGACACACACAGGGGAAAAACCACATGTTTGTGAGGTATGTAATAAGAAATTTACACAAAAATCTGCCCTTAGGAGACATGTTCTGACACACAGGAGAAAAACCGCATATACGTGAAGTATGTAATAAGAAATTTGCACGAACTTCTTAGGAAGCATTTTCTGACACACAAGAAAAATTGCATGTATGTGAAGTGTGTAAAAAGAAATTTGTACTGAAATCTACCCTTAGGAAGCATGTTCTGACACACACAAGCAGAAAACTGCAATATATAATTAGCAATTTGCAGTGAAGTCTTTTCTTATGGTTCATTGTCTGACACTTACAGGGGAAAAACTGCGTGTATATGAAATATGTAATAAGAATTTTGCACGGAAATCTACCCTTAGGATCCATGTTCTGACACACAGGGGAAAAACCACATTTATGTGAAATATGTAATAAGAAATTTACATGGAAGTATAATCTTAGGAACCATGTTCTGACACACAAAGGGGAAAAACTGCACATGTGTGAAGTATGTAATAAGAAATTTACACTGAAGTCTTCCCTTAGGAACCATTTACTGACACACAGGGGAAAAACCACATGTATGTGAAATATGTAATAACAAATTTGCACAGAATGCTGCTCTGCAAGACCATTTACTTACACACACTGGGTAAAAGCTACATGTATGTGATATATGTAATAAAAAATTTGCATACAAATTTCTACTTCAGAACCACTTTTTTTATGCAAAAAGGAAAACCTACATGTATTTGAAATATGTAAAAATGAATTTGTACATATGTCTAACCTTACAAAGCGTTATTTGATACAGAGAGCCTAAAAACCACATATATGTGAAATATGTAATAAGAAATGTCGATGAAATATACATATAAGAAGAAATATTCATAGAAAGGCAGTATTAATATTCACTTTTGTTTCATGAATGATATGACACAAGAGTGAAAAATGTAACATGAAATATGCACAAAAGTCATAACTAAAGTGTTATTCATTATTATGCACAAAACTAAATACACATATCTGTAGAATACCTAACTAAATATTTGCAGAAATATAATTGCTCAAAGTTATCTTTTGAGGAACATAAAGGTAAAACTATTGCAATTGTGAAGTATGTAGCAAATGTTTGTAGGGAAACAAAGTACTTTATTGATATTTAGTGCCATGGAATACAAATGAATTTCCTAGGAGATATATCCAAAAAATTTACAGAGACTTCTCGATTCATTTTCTGACAAACATGAAAGAAAAGCTACATAGCTGTGAAATACGACAGGAGAAATTTCCACTGAAAACTCGAGTAACATTTTCAGTTTGGTGTAAAAGTATAGCCTCATATCTCTGAAATGTTTAGCAAAAAATTTGTTGTATAAAATTCATTTTGTTATCCAATAACTAACACACGAAGGGACAAGGTAGATTTCTGTAAGCTGTTTATCATGGAATTTACCCACAAAAATGGTTAAGAATTATTATGTGAACCACATGTGTCTGAAATTTCTAAGAAAAACTTTCTAGAAGAAACTCAATGTACTGTTTTCAGTTTAATGTGAAAAAATGCCATGGATTTCAAAATATGCACAAAACATTTTTACACCTAGTTCCTCTCAGTTTGCATTATGTAATACACTGATAACAGAGCCCATATATCTACTAAGTATGTTGAAAAAAGCCTGGGCTGAAATACTATATTTCTTACATAAAAATGTGACCTGATATATGTAAAATATGCAGTACACTCGAGAATCTTTTTATGCAGTAGATACGTTCCAGAGAAAAACCACATATAAAAAAGTCACACAAAAAAAGACATTTCTTAAGTTGCAAAATTAGGGATATGTTCCATAATTTTCTAAAACTGCATAAAGCCAAAGCAATGAGTTAAATCGAAAATCGTATAAAGAAAGTTTATTAAAAGTCAGAAAAATAAGAATGCCTAAAAACGGGAGGAAAATTGTTCGAAAATCTGAAAGAAATTGATGTAAAAATTAAAATAGATTTGTTTTAAAATTTTAGTGAAAATTAATAATCCTTTTTACATTTTTTCATCAGAATTATCGTCGCTATCTGACAATACTCGGCAGCATTTTTGAACTGGTGCGAAATCACTTTTATCACTGGAAGAGATGTTCAGCACATCAGATCTACATGGTAAAGAATTAGAATTAGCGTCAACTTCACACGCGTTGTGTATTGATTTTTGTCCTCTGACAATGTAATCAGTGATTAAACTTTACATTGATGATTGTACTAATTTCTTATGCAGTTCGAGATATGCAGGTGTACAATTTTTCAGCTCACGTTGGAATTTGAAGGCTCATTCAGCTAACAGAAAATGATTTTCCAATTTATTACAAAGTTGAAGACCTCAAATTATATTTGCAGTTAAAGAGACAGGTTCTTCTTCCACTTCACTATCGTTTTCTGGTTCTTTGAAAATATCTAAAGTAATTTCAATAACATTGTCGCTTAAGGTATTATCCACAAGCAATTCGTCGATATCATTCTTGCTAAAGGTATGAAAACTTGCACCAATTTCATGTGCCAAAGTAATGATTTCAGTTGATAATGTTGATGTTTGATTTGTTTCATTCTTTGCAACATGTTCAGGCCAAGCTGTGCTTTCCAAGGCATTTAAAGTTTGTGCACTGAATTCTTTTACCTCTGAGCAGCACTTTTTTGCACACCATGGGCTAAACGGATAGGTCACAAGGACCCACTGGAACAGCTGTTAGGAGAGAAATGGTACACCTCTGCGTGGTTGACCCACTCGTCAGCAAGATAGAAAAAAACAAAAAGTAGCCATAGTTCTCCAGTCAGTAGGCCAAAATAATCTGGCAGTCCTCCCATTCCATTTATTACACAGAATATGTCTTTCAAAAGGTATTAACCCTACCTGTGTCCACATTGTCTGTATACGTTCGGAGAATTTAAATTCAGAGGCCAAGGACGTATATATCCGTTTTCAGTAAAGACAAAAAAACTTCTTTTTTTACAAATAAGAATTGCTGTTGAAAATTACATATATATATCATCATCATCCTCAAGCAGCCATGGGCTATAGAGGTCCAACCAGACCATGCAATTTAGTTTTCCAAGCAAGTCTGTCCTCAGCTACATCTGCATCTGACCACTGCACACCAATTCTAACAACGTCCTGTTTGATATTGTCTGCCCAACGCATCCAATGTCTCTTCCTCTTTCTGAGGCCTTTGGGCACACTGTTCATAACCCTATTCGCCAATCTATAATTATTCATACAGGCAACATGGCCAAACCAATGGAGTCTCTGCACAATATACTGCTTAAAGGAGGTTGCAGACTCCTTTGCCTAACCTCATCATTAGTTACAAAGTTGAACCACCTAATGCTCAAGATACTGCGCAAGCAGTTATCATGTTTATAAAGTGTCCAAGTTTCACCACCATAACTAATCCTAGAAAGAACCAAACTATTATGCAGTCTAATTTTAGTCTTTAGGTGTATATGCCTATTTCTCCACACTCTCCATAAATTCTTAAGAGTCCCTGCAGCAATCCTTATTCGTCTGTTAATTTCATACCGCACATCATCATTATCTGTTGCATAGCTCCCAAGATAATTAAACTGTGACACCTGCTCAAGAATGCAACCATTCAGATTAACTGAATCACAGCCTGCCTGACCAATTTTCATCACTTTAGTTTTCTCTCTGTTTATAACCAAACCTACTCTACTACCAGTCTCATCAACAGCTCGAATGAAAGAGTTCATCTCATCAAAATCATTTTCCAAAAGGGCTAAATCATCAGCATAATCTAAATCAGCAATTTTCGTATCTCCAGTCCACTTAAGGCCAAAATCTTTCCCTTGAAATGAATTTTGCATGACATAATCAATAACCAAGCTAAAGAGAAAAGGTGACAAAATGCACCCTTGTCGAACACCAGAAGTAATGCTAAACCAATTGTTTACAAGCCTTACCAACTCTCACACATGACGCAGTGTTATTATAGAAAGCTTTCATTATGTCGATCAACAGAGTCGAAAGCCTTTTTGAAAACAACAAAGCTAGCAACCAAAGGTTTCTGAAACTCTAAACATTTCTCAAGAATCTGCCTAAGTGAAAATATCTGATCCACACATCCCCTACCACTTCTGAATCCACATTGCTCATCACGCAATTGACTGTCAACCAGATTCTTAATTCTATTAAGCACAATCATGGAAAGAACTTTACCTGGAACAGAGAGTAGGCTAATACCCCTATAGTTATCACAAGAACTGCGATCACCTTTTTTAAAGATAGGGATAACAATAATTCTGGTAAAATCCTTAGGAACCATGCCTTTATCATAAAAGATATTCAGAATTTCAGTCATCCAAGTGGTAACCGAAACATTCCCAGCTCTAAGCATTTCCGTAGTAATTTCATCTACCCCTTGGGATTTATGAAGTTTAAGTTTAGAAACAGCCAAAATAACTTCAGATTGTGTTAGAGGCCCAACATTAAAGCCACCAATGCATCTATCATCATTGCAAACAATGGGAGTAGAACTAACTACATTGTTTAGAACATCACTGAAATGCTCAGCCCACCTAGCCATGACAGAATCCTCCCCTTCTATAACCTTACCTTGTTTATCCTTCAATCTTTGTATGCCTGTCCGTTTTCTACCACACAAAACATTAACTATCTGGTACAGCTCTCTGCTGTTGTGCTGTCTAACTGCTTCCTGGGCTTTGTCAGCCAAACCATCAAGCCAAAGATTCTTATCAGCAGCTAACTGATCTTTTACATGTTTATTATGTTCTCTGTAATGCTTTCTATTAGTACTAGTAGGCTATTGATTAAGGACATTCCTGCAGTTCTTTCTTTCTGAAATAAGCTCAAGTGCCTTATCACTTAAATAATTCTGCCTCCTCTGCTCCTTTTTTCCTAAAAGAGTACTGTTATTGTCCAAAAAAGCCTGTTTAAAATGGCCCCATTCTTCCTCAACTTCAGTAGTAATCAAACCATGACTGTCATAATGATTAAATAACCTATCATGGTAAGCTTTAGCTATAACAGGATCTTTCAAAGCTTCAATATTAAAGGTAAATTTTTTAACTTTAGCACAACACTTCTTAAGTTTAAGTTGCAAGACACTTTTAACAAGATAATGGTCAGAGCCAATTTAAGCTCCCCTATATGATCTCGTATTCCTAACAAAACTAGCCTATTTGCTGTTAATTAATATATAATCAATCATATTATGCAGCCCATCGGGTGAAACCCATGTGTACTTATGTATGTCGTGGTGTTTGTAATAAGTGTTAGTTATTCTGAAACCATTAAGTTTACTTATCTCTAGGAGATGTTGCCCATTGCTATTGCAGCTACCATACTTTGGGGAGGGCCTATCACCCCTCCCCAAAGGTCAGAGAGTCAGTACCAACTCTGGCACTGAAGTCACCTAGAACAATTGTAATATCTCCTTTCTTGACAGAATTCAAAATATCCTGGAGTTGTCCGTAAAACCTATCCTCATCCTCATCTGCATCCTCAGTGGGGCATAACAGCAGATATCATTCAAGTCTTCAATGCTTGTCTGAAATTTTGCTGTAAGATACCTTTCATTAATGCACTCATATCCTAGAAGAGCATCACTATCATGTCTGGTAAGAAGGAGACCCATACCTTGGTCATGTTTATTGTCTTTCCTCTCTGAAAAGAGAGATTTAAAATTATTTTTAAGAATCTGATCTTTATCTGTCCATCTGGTATCTTGCAAGCTCAGAATATCTAAATTGTAACAGTGGATTTCTTGTGTGAGGACATGAAAAGTATAAGCTGGATGCATAGTCCACATTCCAGCTCCCTATGGAAAGAAAATGATTTGTGGGATATTTAAAAAAACTGTGCTTATTTAGAGAGGGAATGCTGACAATATCAAACCCTCTAATCGCAGATATGGGGCAAAGATCCGTTCCCCCACCACTAAAAGCTGAAGCCATCTACACTGGAAGACTTCCTCCAATGTAGAATTCGATGATACCAGTAGAAGCAAAGAGTTCAGGTGTCTGTGATGACCTCTGCTCAGGATTATCCACCAGCTGATAAAACATATCCTGTGAATCTATTCATTTGGGGCTGTCAACCCACAAACAGAAAACACAGCAGAAGAATTTCTCTCCACAGAAGCCCACCAGTGCGCAAATTCAGGATCCATAATCAAGCTCAGAGCCTTATATCAGTCCAGTACGTTTATATGGTAACTACTGCATAAAAATTAGAATCAGTTCCAAGTCTAGCATTGAAATGACCTAGCACAAGAGAAATACCTCCTTTCTTCACAGAACTCAAAATATCTTGAAATTGGCTGCAAAGCATTTCCTTCTCATTCTCATCAGAGTCCTCTCCGAGGGCATAACAACAGATGACACACAGGTATTTAATTTTCGCTTCAAATTTTGCTGTAAGAAATTCTTTCATTAATGCAGTGATGTCCTAGAAGAGCATCACTGGCGTGTCTGCTGAGAAGGAAACCTAAACATTGGCGATGCTTTCCATCCTCCCTGCCTAAAAGGAGAAATTTGAAGTTATTTTTAAACATCTCACCTTTACCTGGCCATATGGTCTCTTGCAAGCATATCTGCAAAACTCCCCGCCCTGTCCACGGCCAGTAGGGGACACTGATGGGCTTGTAAAGGCCGCTGTCCATCAGATGGGACGTTAAGCCGTGGCCCCGTGTGTCGGAGAGCCATATCCTCTGCACGTCAAAGAACACGCTGGATGGCTTTGACGGGAGGCTACCATCGGTCTCCCAACAGCTGTTCCAGTGGGTCCCCTCCCCCAACCTTCTCTGAGCCTTTGGGGTCCATGTGACCTTGCCATTTAGCCCATGGTGTGCAAAAAAGTGCCGCTCAGGGGTAAAACAACCCAACCGTTGCAAGCATAGAATACCTAGGTTATAACGCTGGAATTCCTGCATGAGGACATCGAGAAAATGATCTTTATGTAACGTCCTCACATTCACAAACTTGCACAGAGAAAATGATTAGTAGGATTTTTAAAGAAACTTGGTTTATTTTGACAGGTGGGGCCAACAATATCAAACAGCCCCCTGATCACAGACATGGGGCAAAGACCTGTTTCTCCTCCACCAAACGCTGAAGTCGCAAATATCTAGAATCACTATATTGAGGCACCACATTTTCAAATGGTCCTTTTCAAGAGCCACTTTGGCTGCTTGAGACATGTTACTTCAGTGTAGGATTTACGATGCCCAACTAGCTAAGTGAGGGTTCAAGTACCTGCAGTAATCTCTGAGTAGGATTATCCACTAGCTTATATAAGGTTTCCCGTGCCTCTGTGTTCCCCGCCCTGCCCATGGTCAGTAGGGGACACCAATGGGCTTGGAAAGGCCGCCGCCCGTCGGATGGGACATTAAGCCGTGGTTCCGTGTGCGTGGAGTCATACCCTGTGCACGTTAAAGAACACGCTGGATGGCCTTGACGGGAGGCTACCATCTGTCTCCCAACAGCTGTTCCAGTGGGTCCCCTCCCCCAACCTTCTCTGAGCCTTCGGGGGTCGATATGACCTGGCCATTTAGCCCATAGTGTGCAAAAAAGTGCCGCTCAGAGGTAAAACAACCCAACCCGTGCCTCTGTTCACTTACGAAGAAAAATAACAAACAAAGTTATAAAAATATTCATGGAGTTTCCTTTGGAAACTATGAAACTGATAATTACAAAACGTTTTAGTGTGATTGGTACTAATAGAAATAATATAATTTCATTTTTCGAATATTTCGTAATTTCAATATAATATCTTTACAGGTCACTAAATATGAATAACACAACTGTAACAAGTTTTACAAATATTACTTAATGAACAGAAATTTGAAAAATTTGTGATTGCTTTTAAGGGATATTCCACTGACAGAAATAATATACCCACTTTTCTGAGAGAGGTGTAAGAAATGCAACTACTTCAATTTAAGAATTAAAAGAGGAATACTTTTGTGTTGTATAATTACTAATAAAATAAAATAATTACTAATAAAATACTGCATTTTTCCCATCATCTGCTTGCTCAAATTAAAACTTTTGAGGAATGAAACATTAGGGAAAGAGAAAACTTCATTCTCTTTGAAAATGAGATTGTCATATGTGCCAGAAGCGATATTCGTTCTTCTACTTTAGAATATATGGGGCGGGGGTGACTCAGTCGGTAGCGTGCCAGGCTCGCGATCTTTAGTTCCCAGGTTTGAGTCCCAGCTAAATCAGGATTGAGATTTATATCCACAAAATTCCCTGCCCTGCCAACGGTCAGTAGGGGACACCAAAGGGCTTTGAAAAGCTGCCGTCCGTCAGATGGGATGTTAAGCTGTGGCCAGTGTGGGAGAGCTATACCCTGTGCACGTTAAAGAACACATTGGATGGCCTTGACGGGAGGCTACCATCTGTCTCCCAACAGCTGTTCCAGTGGGTCCCCTCCCCCAACTTTCTCTGAGACTTTGGGGTCCATGTGACCTGGCCATTTAGCCCATGGTGTGCAAAAAAGTGCCGCTCAGAGGTAAAACAATCCAACGTTAAAGAACACGCTCGATGGCCTTGACGGGAGGCTACCATCTGTCTCCCAACAGCTGTTCCAGTGGGTCCCCTTCCCCAACTTTCTCTGAGCCTTTGGGGTCCATGTGATCTGGCCATTTAGCCCATGGTGTGCAAAAAAAGTGCCATTCAAAGGTAAAACAATCCAAACAACAAATTAATGATATTTTTCCTTTTCCATTGGCTCTTTAAAGATATAGATTTCTATCTAGAGGCTTCTTCGGAATGTAAATTTTATGCCAGTGGCTCTTTAAATATACAGATTTGTTTTTCTCCTGACTCTTAATAACGTAGTTTTTTCTAGTAGCTATTTACGAATATAATTTTTTTTTCTAGTGACGCTTTAAGAATATTTTTATATTTTTTTCCTACCCTTAGGAACTATGTTCTGAGACACACAGGGGAGAAACCACATGTATGTGAAGTATGTAATAAGAAATTTGCACGGATGTCTCATCTTACGGAGCATGTTCTCACACACACACAGGGGAAAAACCACATGTATGTGAGGTATGTAATAAGAAATTTACACTAAAATCTGTCCTTAGGAGACAAGTTCTGACACACACAGGGGAAACATATTTATGTGAAATATGTAATAAGAAATTTACACAGAAGTCTACTCTTAGGAACCATGTTCTGACACACAGGGGAAAAACCACATTTATGTGAAGTATGTAATAAGAAATTTACACTGAAGTCTACACTTAGGAACCATGTTCTGAAACACACAGGGGAAAAACCGCATATATGTGAAATATGTAACAAGAAATTTGCTCTGATATCTCATCTTAGGGTGCATTTTGTCATACACACAGGGGAAAAATCGCATGTATGTGAAGTATGTAATAAGAAATTTACACTGAAGTCTACACTTAGGAACCATGTTCTGACACACACAGGGGTAAAAACGCATATATGTGAAATATGTAATAAGAAATTTGCATTGAAATATAAGAGGCACCATTTCCTTACAGACACAAAGGAAATGCCACATGTATGTGAAATATGTAACAACAAATTTAGAATCGAATCTTACCTTAGGAATCATTTAGTGACACACACAGGGGAAAAATCACATTTATGTGAAATATGTAATAAGAAATTTGCACTCAAATATGAACTTAAGAACCATTTTCCAACACACAACGGAAATACCACATGTTTGTGATATATGTAATAAAAAATTTGCCTTTATATCTAACATTAGGAATCATTCTGTCATACACAACACATAAATGTGAAATATTTAACAAGAAATGTGCACCCAAATCTGCACTTCAGAACCGTTATCTAACAGAGGAAAAGCTGCATGTGTATGAAATATGTTAAACGAAATCTTTATTGAAGTCTGCAGTTAGGAATCATTTTCTAACAGTTGAAAAAATGAATGTATGTGAAATATTTAATACAAAATTTGCCAATACATTTACATTTAGATTTATTTCTTTTCCACACATGGGAAAAACTAATGTATATGAAATACATAATACAAAATTAGCACTGATATCTATACTTGGCAATCAGTTTCTGACACACACCCCAGGTTCGAGTCCCAGCTGGGTCAGCGTTGAGATTTATCTTCGCAAAAATTCCCCGCCCTGCCCACGGTCAGTAGGGGACACCGATGGGCTTGGAAAGGCCGCCGTCCGTCGGATGGGACGTTAAGCCGTGGCCCCGTGTGCGGGAGAGCCATACCCTGTGCACGTTAAAGAACACGCTGGATGGCCTTGACGGGAGGCTACCATCTGTCTCCCAACAGTTGTTCCAGTGGGTCCCCTCCCCCAACCTTCTCTGAGCCTTCGGGGTCCATGTGACCTGGCCATTTAGCCCATGGTGTGCAAAAAAGTGCCGCTCAGAGGTAAAACAACCCAACAACTCTGACACACACTGAGGAAAATGAATAAATATATCTATCCTAGGGAATCATTGTCTCATACAGACAGGGGAAGAACCGAATGTGTGTAAACCACGTAAGGAAAAAAATTTGCAGAGGAATATACAATTAAAAGTCATATTTTGACTTATAAAAGGGAAAAAAACCACATGTATATGTGAAATATGCAAAAAGAAAATTTAAATGAAGCATACGAAGTTTTTTCAGTTCTTGTAAAGGAAAAACGACTTTCAAAAATTAAAAGAAAAATGCAATCAAAGCTGAGTGGTATTACTATGACTTCCATATAAAATTTAAAAATGAAATTGAGGCTAAAATATCTTTTATAAAAAGTAGACTGGTATGTGTAAAATATGCAGCAAAGCTAAAAACCTCGAGAGGTATCTCTAATATTTTTTTGAACTACATAAAAAAAATGGCACATGTCGATGAAATATATATATATGAAGAAATATTCATAGAAAGCCTGTATTTGTACTCGTTTTTCTGTCATGGATTGTGATGACACATGGATGTAAAATATGTAACATGAAATATGCCAAAAAAAAAATCCTAACTTAAGTGTTATTCATTTTCATGCATGAAACTGAAACCTCATATCTGTAGAATATCCAACTAAATATTTGCAGAAATATAATTGCTCAAAGTTAACTTTTGAGGAACATAAAGGTAAAGCTATTCCAGTTGTGAAATATGTAGAAAATGTTTGTAGCGAAACAAAGTACTTTATTGAAATTTTGTGTCATCGAAGGCAAAGGAGTTTCGTGGGAAATATTTACGAAAAATTTTAGAGACTTCTCGATTCATTTTCTGACAAACATGAAAGAAAGCTACATAGCTGTAATATACGACAGGAGAAATTTCCACTGAAAATGTTACTTGAGTAACATTTTCTGTTTGGTGTAAAAGTAGAGCCTCGTATCTGTGAAATGGGTAGTCCGAAAATTGCGGTGTAAAATTCATTTTATTATCCAATAGCAAACACACACTAGGCAGATTTCTGTAAGCTATTTATTATGGAATTTACCCAGAAAAATTGTTAAGAATTATTATGTGAACCCATTTCTGTCTGAAATTTTTAATAAAAACTTTCAAGAAACTCAATGTATTATTTTCAGTTGAATGTGAAAAAATGTGCTTTTCAAAATATTCACAAAAAACTTTTACACAAATTTTGCTCTCATTTACATTATGTAATACTAATAATACAGCCCATATATCTACTAAGTATGTTGAAAAAAGCCTGGGCTGAAACACTATATTTCTTACATAAAAAAGTGACCTGATATATGTAAAATACACAGTACATGTGTATATACAGCTGTATCTCTCGTGCTACTTTCAGTCACACAGAAAGAGAACCCACACATCAGAGGGAATTGAGAGGAAATTTTCCAAGAAAGCTCGTTTAAATATCCATTTAACGCTGTTTAAATATCCATTTAACGATGCCTCAAAACAAACGCCACAAGTTTGAGAAATATTAACAATTAAATTTTGGCAAAAATCTGTCCTCAGAGAATTTTCTGGCACACAGAAAAACTACCTTAATATAGAATATCTAACGAAATTTGAATGAAAACTTACCTTCAGGAGGCATTTTCCTCTGTGCAGACAGTCGAAGTTACATGTCTGTGAACTATGGAAAGAATGTTTTAAGAAATGCCTGGGTTTGAATATCAATAAGAGAAAGACAAACGAATCAGCCTCATATATAATCAAAGAGCAGAGAATGTTAATTGCCATTTTTACTGCAGGAAGAGACGCTATATTTCTGTGAAGTAGATAAAAGATTTCCATTAAGATTTATTCTCAGGAGGCATTTTCTCCCAAGAGATAAAAGAAATAAATAACAAGGATTTGCATAAATGTTCACCATAACAATCATACATTATATCGTACTTATACAGAAGAAAAAGAAGCCTCATGAAAGTGAAATATTTGAAAAACTAAATTTGCACTCTTTCTTCAGTGAAACGTGTGCTTTAATGACATGTTCTACCAAGCAGCAGACGACAAGCCATATGTGTGAAATATGTAACAAAATATCAAAACAGAGCCCACATAATGCTTAATGTCTGATACAAATAAAACAGAAGCATCCTTTGTGGGCAATAAATGACTCTCCACGAAATATGTAAATTGTAGTTGATTGCGTATTGAAATTTACCTGTCAGTGATGAAAAAAATCGACTTTCCTGACTGAAATTTCCGATGTTGGCTTTCAGTTTAGCAATGATGCCAAAAAATGTTTTTATATTTTAAATGTTATAATTTAAGAAAAATAAATAAATGATTGACTGACGATATCCTTATTTTGACAACGCAACTGTACCATATAAATGTATTCCAAAAGGTTTTTTCAGTTTATAATTTTTATGAATTTCTTGAAAAGTATTTGGGCACTTGCATGAACAATTTTGGGAGTAAGAGTTCTACAAAAAAAGTGACACCGGAATTTATTTCAAAATTTAATCATCATCCTCATTTTATATACGTAAGTCAGAGCTGGGTCAGTGTTGAGACTTATCTCCTCAAAAGTCCCCGCCCTACCCACAGTCAGTAGGGGCCACCGATGGGCTTGGAAATGCTGCCGTCCGTCGGATGGGGATGTTAAGCAATGGCGCCATATGTGGAAGAGCCATACCCTGTGCACGTTCAAGAACACACTGCATGGCCTTCACGGGAGGCTACCATCTGTCATCCAACAGCTGTTCCAGTGGGTCCTCTTCCCCAACTTTCTCTGAGCCTTTGGGGTCCTAGTAGCCTGGCCATTTAGCCCACTGTGTGCAAAAAATTGCCACTAAGAGGTAAAAGAATCCAAAACACACATATATATATATTTCAAGTAGTTCTGGATGTATTCTACTAACAATTAGTAATATTTTTATTGTATCTAGAGCACTTTTCAGTTACAAACTTTGGAAAACGATTATACTGTAAGCTGATATGCATATAGACAAAGAATCCTCAGCTGCAAAGCTTCTCTCAGTTTATACGCACTAGTACAAGGTATGTGAGGATGGCGGGACCTCAGTAGAAAAATGATACTAACGTCCATGCCTTATCAGATTATATTAGCTTCTAATGAAAGAACTGAAAATTCATTTTTGGGCAATCAATTTCGAATAATTCTTTGGTTTTTTCTTAAGGAAAATTCTTTTCTATCAAGGCTCCAGTAATATCGAAATTTTTCGTTCCCAGCAGAACCAGATTTAGAGATCAACTTAATCTATGCAGAGTCTGCTTCCGAAGACATCCTATAGCACAGATTCTAATCCATTCCACTGCAGCAAAACCTGACAAATTTTTTAAACAAATTTCTGAAAGTGATTCAAGGTACAGTACTGTGGAAATTAGTTGGGACAAGCGACGGAATTCTAAGTCCCTTCCATTGCAGAGTCTAAACTGCTGCAAGTCTAAACTTGTTCATAACATTCTGCTGCAAGTCTAAACTTGCGCGTGTCCCTGCAATGGACACGCGCAAGTTTAGACTTGCAGCAGAGCGATATCTTGTTCATAACCTTCTGCTGCAAGTCTAACTTGTGCGTGTCCCTGCAATGGACACGTGCAAGTTTAGACTTGCTGTAGAGCGATATCTGCAAGTCTAGAATTGTCTGTTGTGTTACTCTGCTATTATTTACACTTCCACTTTAGTCGGAATTGATATTTCATAGGATGAGAACGTGATTATGTAAGTAGTTCACAATTTTCATTGGAAACTTTTTTTATGAAATACATCATGGACATCACACCTCGTAAACGAGTTAAAATAATCGCTTTAGGCGAAAACACTTTACCTACTGCTAGGCAGATAGCAAAAGTAGTTGGCGTCGGGAAATCCAGCGTTTCATGGATCGTGAAACTGCATAAGGAGACGGGGTCCGTGGACACGACCTGTAAAGGACATTGTGGAAGAAAAAGAAAAACCACCCCTAGAAATGATAGTCTAATTCGAAGAATTAGTATCATAGACCCGAAGAAGACCAGTGGAGACATCAAAAAGGATATTGCGTCTCATGGGGTTAATATAGATGCTTCCACCGTACGTCGTCGCCTTCTGGAGCATGGCTGCCGTGCTCGATGCCCTTCCAAAAAGTAGCTTTTGACACCTGCTATGAAGCAAAAAAGGCTATCCTGCGCAAAGAAACATCGAGACTGGACTGGAGAATTGGGAAAAAGTGATATTTTCCGACGAAACCTACTTTGAGGTGCACGGCAACAGGTGAAATTTCGTCCGCCGCTCGCCTGGAGAACCTCTTCGATCCGGCCACATCCAGCAATACCCCAAACACCACCCAAGGTCATGTTTTGGGGATGTTTCACAGCTTCCGGGCCACAGATGCTTCACCCCATTGAAGGAATAATGGACAGAAAAAAGTACATAGGCGTTCTGGAGGCGAAAATGGTCCCAACACTGCAGAAGCTGTTTCCTAACGGCGATGTGGCATTTCAACAGGATATGGCTCCATGCCACAATTCTAAGCTTGCTAAGAGCTTCTTTACCCAGCAACATTTGAAGGTATTGGAGTGGCCAGGAAATTCACCCGATTTAAACCCCATTGAAAATTTGTGGGCCATTATTAAAGTGCGCATATCAAAGATGGATTGCACGACGAAAACCAAAATGATAGTAAGTGTCATTAAAGTGTAGTACCACGACCCTGAAGTGAAGGAGATTTGTGAAAAGCTAGTGGCATCAATGGCTGAGAGGGTGAAAGAAGTAATTAAAGCTAAAGGGGGGTCACATTATCTATTAACTCTGTACACTATTAAACAAGTAAATATTTAAGTTTTGTCTTTGTTATCGCATTTTTCCTATTGTCCGAACTAATTTCCACAGTACTGTATATACCGAATGCTCCGGAACTTCGGTGAAACGAGTAAGCCCTCAAAAATGGTTCAAAGTTAATAACATTATTATATATATGAATTACATTACAATGCACTGGAACTTTAAAATTTAACGTTATTGTAGCATGTTTTGTGGAATAAAATTCTCAAAATTTATTTTTCACTTACCAAATTCAATGACGAAACCAAGAGTACTTAGAAGTACGAGAGGTAAACTAGCTTCTCGTTGAAATGAATTAAACAGCCAAAACGTTACTTCCGCTAAACGAAAACCTTGTTTAGTATCATGTTCCACTTCCTAATAATGTAGCAGAGTAAGAAAGCAGTATGTTACGCCGAGCTATTTTCCGAAATTTCTCATTGCAACGAAGTTACTGCATTCACTAAACAGAGCCACTGAAATGGAACGTATTAAATAGTATAGGAAGTTCCAGGATTTGAAATTTCGAAACAAGTTATGTTTTGTTTGATACGAAACTATATTAGGATGGATTAATTTGATGGTGTATTATGGAACTAGAGTGTATGTGACCCTGTAACGATCCTTCAACTAGATGATATCATGACATAGAAGGTAAATTTTGCTGAAATTTAATCTCTTATTTGAAAAACAAAATCTTTGAAATGTGTACGTATTACTTGTGCTGCCATCTAATGACAGCATAATGAACTGATTTGACACTAACTACGAGATCAGTTTCGTATTGAATTTTCTGCCCAAAATGCTAGAACTGAAACCCATTCAATTAAGCACACATTTCGTCATTTACTGAGCAAGGAGTAGGAAAACGAGCGATAAGATTAAAAATAAAATTCTGACAAAGTCGCCATAAATATAAGCAGGAAAAGGATTATTATTGTTTAAAAATATAAACATTATTGGATAATAAAACTACTAGAAATAAGTTCGCAGAAATAAATAACTCCAGGAAATGAATGATTTAAAAGTTGAAGTTTAATGTTTATCAATTATGATGACCAAACTTGATAAAACGGGTGAAATCATGAACAAAAAACTTATATTGTTTTTTCACAATTTTAAGCAATACTCTCATTTATACAGCCATTTTTATCTTTTTCAAAGAGATAAACATTTATTTAAAAACATTTTATGGCAATTTATTTCTATTACTATTCTTTGTTTCTCAATATTTTACTTTAAACTATTAATTTTATGCTATGTCATACAATCAGCTTTAAAATGTAGTAAACATGCTACACCAGAAAAAGTAAAACAAATGATATGCACCCATTAATTTTATTTAAATTGAAAAAAAGTAAGATAGGATTTCATTAAAACAACTTCTGATTTGTCAGTGGTTCACAATAATTAATAATCGTTTAATAATTTAGTATATTTAAATAATGAATAATTCTAAATATGATAGTTACATGTTATTATTTCCTCAATAACATAAACAAAAATATGAATTATTTATGAAAATTAGTTGGAGCACCAAATGATTTTTATTTGATATAAAAAATATAACACATTTAAAGGACATGATAAAAATCACAGAACAAAAATGAGTTTTGCATATTTTATACAATATTGGACGAATGGTCATGTAGTCATTTATTTGCTTTAATTCAATTTGCATGATGTAGCACAGAAGTGTTCTTGTCTTTGCTATCTTTAAAATAAAGGGAATTATACATTGCACCTCATTGAAAAAACATGTGGGTCATAAAACAAACCAATATATTTACTCCTGATCATTTCTCTAAAAATCTTTGACCAATTTTTTATAGATGCATAACTAAACAATTTTTACCACTTGAGACAACTCATTTTTGGACTTTCCAACCCTAACCCTCCCAAAACGCCTTTCACAGAAGGAGTTGAAAATTTTTTTTTTTTTTTTTTTAGGGAAAATTACCATCCACCCTGTTAA
The DNA here is from genome assembly GCA_038380435.1 of Ryuthela nishihirai. Classification (NCBI taxonomy): domain Eukaryota; kingdom Metazoa; phylum Arthropoda; class Arachnida; order Araneae; family Heptathelidae; genus Ryuthela; species Ryuthela nishihirai. The sequence continues at coordinate 551,370 of JAWZYU010000092.1, forward strand.
TGGCTAACTCTGTACAAGGTTACTTCTGCACTTTATATCACTCATGTTACTAGATGGTGCCACAAGTGGGCATGGACATGAATCAGGTGCCGAAGTAATGTAGATGAAAAGGTTAAAAGCTAGGGTATGATAGTGAGTTTTCAAGGTATGGACAGTTATGGTCTAAAGTTCAAAAAGGTAATTATTTAGGGACAGAAATTTGTATTGTGTAACTCATGATTCAGATCTACTTCTTCATGTGTAACATCATCATCATGCTCAAGCAACCATGGGCTGCAATTTAGTTCTCCAAACATATCTGTCCTGAGCTATATCTGCTGCATCTTGCCACTGCACACCAATTCTAACAAGGTCCTGCTTGATATTGTCTGACCACCACATCCTACTTCTCCCCCTCTTTCTCAGGCCTTTAGGCACACTGTTCATAACCTTATATACTAATTTATAATTATCCATACGGGCAACATGGCTAAACCAACGGAATTTCTCTCTCTCTCTGCACAATATACTGCTAAGAGGGGATTGCCAACTCCTATGTCTAACCTCATCATTAGTTACAAAGTTGAACCACATAATACCCAATATACTGCATAATAAAAAATAAAATAAATACCCCCTCAAGTATCTGCTTGCCACAGAGATCTGACAGGAGCCTGTCAGTTTATATGCCACAGTAGGAGATCTGAGAGGATGGATAGGATGGATTAATTTAATGGTGTATTATGGAAGTAGAGTGTATGTGACCTTGTAATGATCCTTCAACTAGATGATATGATAACATAGAAGGTAAGTTTTGAAAATTTTTAATCTTTTATTTCAAATACAAAATCTTTAAATCGTGTACGTATTATTTGTGCTGCCATCTAAGGACAGCATAATGAACTGATTTGACAATAACTACGACTTTTTTGTTACCGATCAGTTGTGTATTGAATATAATAAATAAAACCCCCCTCAAGCTGCTGCTTGCTACCCTGCCTAAAATACTAGAACTGAAACCCATTCAACTAAGTATTTCGTCGTTTACTGAGCAAGGATTAGGGAAACCTGCGATAAGATTTAAAATAAAATTCAGACAAAGTCTACATAAATATAAGCAGGTAGAGACTCATTATTGTTTAAAAATATTAATATTATTGGGCAATAAAATTACTAGAAATAAGTTTGGAAAAGAATGATTTAAAAGTTGAAGTTTAATGTTTCTTATCAATTATGATTACCAATCTTGATAAAACGTGAAATCATGGACAAAAGTCTTATATTCTTTTTCCACAATTGAAAGCAATACTCTCATTTATACAGCCAATTTGTCTTTTTCAAAATATCGACATTTATTCAAAAACATATTTATGGCAATTGTTTCTATTACTATTCTTTGTTTCTCAATATTTTACCCTAATATCTTAATTTTATAACTGTGTCCTCCAATCATCTTTAAAATGTAATAAATATGTTACACCTGGAAAAGTAAAACAAATGAAATGCACCCATTAATTTTATTTAAATTGGAAAAAGTAGAAGTGGATTTTGATAAAACAACTTCTAACTTGTCAGTGGTTCATAGTAATTAAAGAATCATTTAATAATTTAGTATATTTGAATAATGAAAAATTCTAAATGTGATAGTTACACGTTATTATTTCCCCAATCACATAAACAAAAATATGAAATATTTATGAAAATTAGTTGGAGTTCCAAATGATCTTTATTTGATATAAAAAATACAACACTTTTAAAGGACATGATAACAAAAACACAAAACAAAACCGAGTTTCGCATATTTTATAATTGTACAATATTGGATGAATGGGTCACATAGTCATTTATTTTCCTTAATTCAATCTGCATGATGTATCACAGAAGTGTTCTGGTTAAATTTTGCCCTAAATCTTGGCACGCTTTAAAATAAATTACTCATATAGCTGTCCTGTGGCCAAGTGGTTAGCACGTTTGGCTACTAAAGGACCTGGGTTCGAGCCCTGGGTAAGGCATGGATATATGTGTTGTTTTTTTGCTGAGGTCCTGCCATCCTCTCAGACTTTCTACTGTGGCATATAAACTTACAGGCTGCTGTCAGACCTCTGGCAAGCAGCTGCTTGAGGGGGTATTTATTTTATACATTATATAAATGCATTTACCATTAATCTCGAGGCTGGTACAATTGCATTAGACGAAACAACTTGATGGAAAATTGCTATTAATGTTATGTTGAATGCTACCAATCCTTAAGTTAACCATCCTGTTTTGTTTTTTTTGCTTTTTTTATTATTATTAAACCTGTTATTTAACTCTATAAAAAACTTCTTTTTTAGTGCCTGTTGAAAAACTGGATGGTTAACATAAGGACTGGTAGCATTCAACAAAACATCAACAGCAATTTTCCACCAAGTTCTATCATTTAATGCAATTGTACCAGCCTCGAGATTAATGGTAAATGCATTTATATGACTTATTCCTGCTCTAATTTACCTTTACTTGTAAAAGGTTGTTATAAAGTTAAATAAGTATACTAGAGTATTTTATAGTATTATGTGTTCAGAATAAGTAAGCCAATAGGCAACTTTTTGGTCAAGCTTATATAATGTTATACCAAACCTACTCTACTCTCAACAGCTCGAATGAAAGAGTTCATCTCATCATCATCATTTGCCAACGAGGTCAAATCGTCTGCATAATCTAAATCACAAACTTTGAAATCTCTAGACCATTTAAGGCCAAAATCTTTTCCATGCAAAGAATTTCGCATAACATAAACAAGAACCAAACTAAAGAGAAAAGGGGACAAGATGCACACTTGTTGAACATCAGAAGCAATGTTAAATCAATTTCTACAAGCCTTACCAACTCTCACACGACTCCATGTTATAGAGAGCTTTCATTATGTTAACTAACTTGTCTAGTATGCCATACAACCTCAAGATCAACCACAAATGAGGATGATTAACAGACTCAAAAGCCTTCTTTAAAATCAACAAAGCATGTAACTTTAGGTTTCTGAAACTATAAACATTTTTTGAAGTACCTGCCCGGGTGAAAATATCTAATCTGCACATCCCCTACCTCTTCTGAATCCACATTGCTCAGCACGAAATTGATTGTGAACAAGATTCTTAATTCTTTTAAGCACCATCATGCAAATAACTTTACCTGGTACAGAGAGTAGGCTAATACCCCTATAGTTATCTCAAAAACTGCAATCACCTTTGTAAAAAATACACACATGCTTTTGTTCCTTGGAATTCCCCCCCCCCCCTGACACAAACCCTAATTACACATACATTCAATGGAACTGTATGTCTCTTAGAAACAAATTACATGAACTCAAATCACTCACATAACAATACATAATCCCCATTTTGGCCCTAAATGAAGCAAGGGTTACCACACAACTTCAGCTTAAACCCTACATCTTACATAATGCACCCACCAGAAAAACACATTCACACTCTACTACGCTCGTACACCAAAAATTCTCACACTGCCTCATTTCCAATCCACACCCTTATGCCTACATGGACATAGTAGGCAAAAATAACAAAATTCAACACATTACATTCAATATTTTCAATTCTTATTTCTATGGTGAGGAACCATTAAACCCAAATACACTCATCAATGGCTTCACTCAAATATTCTCCCTCTCCCCTGGCCCCACCATTATCTTAGGAGATTTTAACTTGCATAATGAAAGCTGGGGCAGTACACATTTAAAAAACAGAGGTATTGCCATTGCATCACTGATACAACATTTCAAATTGGCCACACACAATTTTGGTTCACTCATGCTCACAAAACCCCCCTATGAGTCTGTTCTTGACCTAATAGATTGACCTCCAGATATAGCCCCCATCATCACATGACAGGTTAATCATTCCACTTGGCATAGTGACCATTATCCACTCTATATCACAATTCAAGGTACCAAACCCACAGCTTACACAAACAAAACTGGCCACACCTATAATCAAACAGAACATAATATGATCACTATATATGACTCCATTCACCAAAGTATGGATAAAAATTTATCACTAATCACTCACTGGCTTCACAAAAAACCACCCCAATATCACTAAACAACTAGCTATCAGAAGAAAAACAGAAGACACTGCCTGAAGATGCCCCACCCAACCTGCCATTAACACATTCCATCCAGCAAATGCAAAACTTAGATGCCTCCAACTAAAAATAAAAAAAATGGAGTGTAGAACATATTGCAATAACATTAACCCCGGAACAGACTCAAAACTCATTTGGTCAACCATCAGATCACTCAGAGCCCAACCCTTAGCCACTTGGTATGCATTTATATGGAAAACTCAAATTTCCATTAAACAAGGGGCTAACCTTATAGCTCAGCTCCTCAGCACCACCACCCCCAGGCAAACTCTCCCACTTACCAAACCCACTGCACTCACATGAATTACTCACTTAAGCAAACACAGACATGCAAACTACCGCACTTAACCTACCCTTCACACAACATGAATTACAAATTGCCATATAACGTACTAATAAAAAATTACCTGTGGACCTGACCACATCCTATAATAATGCAATCAAACACCTAGGGCCAAATGCACTCAGCAACCTGCTTTTCAATACACCATTTTCCAACTGAATAGAGGGACATTCCTATCATCCCCATTCTAAAGCTCATAAACCAGAATCTGAAATATCTTCATATAGGCCTATTGCACTCACTTCATGTGTGCTGCAGATATTTGAAAGAATGGTGCTATCAAGAGTAAAATATTTTACACACTCAAATATTACATTCTCCATTTGCTAAACTGGCTTCAGAGAGCACAGGTCAACAACTGACATTTTTTCTTTGATAAGCTCAGCTGAAATAACCATTCACAACAAGGTAATTTTATGTTGTGTTTTTCTTGACCTCATTTCTGTATTTGATACTGCCTCACACACTAGCATACTTTATAAACTACAAAGCATTGGCATCACAGGAGACATACTACATTTCATACAAAACTTCCTCACACTCAGAAACATAAAAGTCCAGCTGGGGACTACCTTCTCTGACCCCCAAAAATTAAATAGAGGAGTATCACAGGGCAGTGTGGTTTGTTTCTCTATGACTTCAGCCTTTAGCAGAGGAGGAACAGGTCTTTGCCCCATGCCTGCGATCAGGGGGCTGTTTGATATTGTTGGCCCTACCAATCTCAATAAACCTAATTTCTTTAAAAATCCTACTAATCATTTTCTCTCTGCAGGAACATGGAACGTCAGGACATTACATAGAGATTATTCTCTTGATGTCCTCATGCAAGAATTCCAGCACTATAACCTAGATATTCTAAGCTTGCAAGAGACCAGATGGACAGGTAAAGATGAGATACTTAAAAATAACTTTAAATTTCTCTTTACAGGGAGGGAGGATGGAAAGCATCACCAAGGCGTGGGTCTGCTGCTCAGCTGACATGCTAGTGATGCTCTTCTAGGATATGAGTGCATTAATGAAAGGTTTCTTACAGCAAAATTTCAGACAAGCATTAAAGACTTGAATGTTATCTGCTGTTATGCCCCCACTGAGGATGCCGATGAGGATGAGAAGGATAGGTTTTATGGACAAATTCAGGATATTTTGAATTCTGTCAAGAAAGGAGATATTACCCTTGTTCTAGGTGACTTCAATGCCAAAGTTGGTATTGACTCTGACCTTTGGGGAGGAGTAATAGGCCCTTTTGGTATTGGTAGCTGCAATGGCAATGGGCAACGTTTCCTACAGGTAAGTAAACTCAATGGTTTCAGAATAACTAACACATATTACAAACACCGCGACATACATAAATACACATGGGTTTCACCTGATGGGCTGCATAGGACTATGATTGATTATATATTAATTAACAGCAAATGGGCTAGTTCTGTTAGAAATACCAGGGCATATATGGGAGCTGAAATTGGATCTCACCATTACCTTGTTAAAAATGTCTTGCAACTTAAACTTAAAAAGTGTTGTTCTAGGGTTAAAAAATTTGCTTTTAATACTGAAGCTCTGAAAGATCCAGTTATAGCCAAAGCTTACCATGATAGGTTACTTAGTCATTATGACAGTCATGGTATGCTTACTACTGAAGTTGAGGAAGAATGGGAACATTTTAAACAGGCTTTTTTTGGACACTAACAGTACTCTTTTAGGAAAAAAGGAGCAGAATTATCTGAGTGATAAGGCACTTGAACTTATTTCGGAAAGAAAGAACTGCAGGAATGTCCTTAATCAATAACCTACTAGTCCTAATAGAAAGGATTACAGAGAGCTTAATAAACTTGTAAAGGATCAGTTAGCTACTGATAAGAATCTTTATCTTGAGGGTTTGGCTGACAAAGCCGAGGAAGCAGTTAGACAGCACAACAGCAGAGAGCTGTACCAGATAGTTAATGTTTTGTGTGGTACAAAACGGACAGGTATACAAGGATTGAAGGATAAAAAAGGTAAGGTTATAGAAGGGGAGGATTCTTTCATGACTAGGTGGGCTGAGCATTTCAGTGATGTTCTAAACAATGTGGTTAGTTCTACTCCCATTGTTTGTAATGATGATAGGTGCATTGGCAGCTTTAATGTTGGCCCTATAACACAATCTGAAGTTATTTTGGCTATCTCTAAACTTAAACTTCATAAATCCCCAGGGGTAGATGAAATTACTACAGAAATGCTCAGAGCTGGGAATGTTTTGGTTACCACTTGGATGACTGAAATTTTGAATAACTTTTATGATAAAGGCATGGTTACTAAAGATATTACCAGAGCTATTATTATCCCTATTTTCAAAAAAGGTGATCGCAGTTCTTGTGATAACTATAGGGGTATCAGCCTACTCTCTGTTCCAGGTAAAGTTCTTTCCATGATTGTGCTTAATAGAATTAAGAATCTGGTTGACAGGCAATTGCGTGATGAGCAATGTGGATTCAGAAAGAGGTAAGGGATGTGTGGATCAGATATTTTCACTTACGCAGATTCTTGAGAAATGTTTAGAGTTTCAGAAACCTTTGGTTGCTAGCTTTGTTGATTTCAAAAAGGCTTTCGACTCTGTTGATCGTCATGATTTGTAGTTGATTGTGAGATCATATGGTATACCAGGCAAGTTAGTTAACATAATGAAAGCTCTCTATAATAACACTGAGTCATGTGTGAGAGTTGGTAAGTCTTGTAGCAATTGGTTTAGCATTACTTCTGGTGTTCGACAAGGGTGCATCATGTCTGCTTTTCTCTTTAGTTTGGTTGTTGATTATGTTATGCGAAATTCACTTCAAGGGAACGATTTTGGCCTTAATTGGGCTGGAGATACGAAAATTTTTGATTTAGATTATGCTGATGATTTAGCTCTTTTGGCAAATGATGTTGATGAGATGAACTCTTTCATTCGAGCTGTTGATGAGACTGGTAGTAGAGTAGGTTTGGTTATAAACAGAGAGAAAACCAAAGTGATGAAAATTGGTCAGGCAGGATGTGATTCAGTTAATCTGAATGGTTGCAGTCTTGAGCAGGTGTCACAGTTTAATTACCTTGGGAGCTATGTAACTGATACTGGTGATGTGCGGCATGAGATTAACAGACGAATAGGTATGCACCAATCCCCTGTGATGATGCATAGAACCGGCCAGGCCTAGCACCTAATGTCCAACCCCGCCTTCTCGTGGTGCGGACCGTTAGTAACTTTCAAAAGAGATACTCTCTTGTGGAAGTGAACGGAAGGGGAGGGCTGCCAGATTAGTGTGGCCTACTGATCTGGACAACTATGGCTACTTTTCTTTTTTTTCTACCCTGCTGAGGAGTGGTCAACCACACAGGGTCCTGGTGCTGACCATATAAACCTACTGGACTGGACAGATATATGGCTCTGAGCTTGATTATGGATCCTGATTTTGCTGCACTGGTGGGCTTCTGTGGAGGGAAAATCTTCCGCTGTGTTTTCTTTTTGTTTGTGGGTTGACAGCCCCAAGTGAATAGACCCACAGGATATGTTTATCAGCTGGTGGATAATCCTGAGCAGAAGTCATCGCAGGCACCTGAACTCTTTGCTTCTATTGGCATCGTCAAATTCTACATTGGAGGAAGTCTTCCAGTGTAGATGGCTTCAGCCTTTAGTAGTGGGGGAACGGGTCTTTGCCCCATGTCTGCGATTAGGGGGCTGTTTGATATTGTCGGCATTCCCTCTCTCAATAAACATAGTTTCTTTAAACATCCCACTAACCATTTTCTCTCCATAGGTAGTTGGAATGTGAGGACTCTGCACAGAGCTTTTTCTCTTGATGTCCTCACACAAGAATTCCACCGTTATAATTTAGATATTCTCGGCTTGCAAGAGACCAGATGGACAGATAAAGGTCAGATTCTTAAAAATAATCTTAAATTTCTCTTTTCAGGGAGGGACGACAAAAAGCATCACCAAGGCGTGGGTCTGCTTCTCAGCAGACACGCTAGTGATGCTCTTCTAGGATATGAGTGCATTAATGAAAGGTTTCTTACAGCAAAATTTCAGACAAGCTTTAAAGACTTGAATGTTATCTGCTGTTATGCCCCCATTGAGGATGCCGATGAGGATGAGAAGGATAGGTTTTATGAACAACTTCAGGATATTTTGAATTCTGTCAAGAAAGGAGATATTACCCTTGTTCTTGGTGACTTCAATGCCAAAGTTGGTACTGACTCTGACCTTTGGGGAGGAGTAATAGGCCCTTTTGGTATTGGTAGCTGCAATAGCAATGGGCAACGTCTCCTACAGGTAAGTAAACTCAATGGATTCAGAATAACTAACACTTATTACAAACACCGCGACATACATAAGTACACATGGGTTTCACCTGATGGGCTGCATAAGAATATGATTGATTACATATTAATTAACAGCAAATGGACTAGTTCTGTTAGGAATACCAGGGCATATAGGGGAGCTGAAATTGGATCTGACCATTACCTTGTTAAAAGTGTGTTGCAACTTAAACTTAAAAAGTGTTGTGCTAGGGTTAAAAAATTTACTTTTAATACTGAAGTTCTGAAAGATCCAGTTATAGCCAAAGCTTACCATGATAGGTTACTTAGTCATTATGACAGTCATGGTTTGCTTACTACTGAAGTTGAGGAAGAATGGGATCATTTTAAACGGGCTTTTTTGGACACTAACAGTACTCTTTTAGGAAAAAAGGAGCAGAAGAGGCAAAATTATCTGAGTGATAAGGCACTTGAGCTTATTTCGGAAAGAAAGAACTGCAGGAATGCCCTTAATCAATACCCTACTAGTCCTAATAGAAAGCATTACAGAGACCTTAATAAACTTGTAAAGGATCAGTTAGCTGCTGATAAAAATTTTTGGCTTGATGGTTTGGCTGACAAAGCCGAGGAAGCAGTTAGACAGCACAACAGCAGAGAGCTGTACCAGATAGTTAATGTTTTGTGTGGTAGAAAACGGACAGGCATACAAGGATTGAAGGATAAACAAGGTAAGGTTATAGAAGGGGAGGATTCTGTCATGGCTAGGTGGGCTGAGCATTTCAGTGATGTTCTAAACAATGTAGTTAGTTCTACTCCCATTGTTTTCAATGATGATAGATGCATTGGTGGCTTTAATGTTGGCCCTATAACACAATCTGAAGTTAGTTTGGCTGTTTCTAAACTTAAACTTCATAAATCCCCAGGGGTAGATGAAATTACTACGGAAATGCTTAGAGCTGGGAATGTTTCGGTTACCACTTGGATGACTGAAATTCTGAATCTCTTTTATGATAAAGGCATGGTTCCTAAGGATTTTACCAGAGCTATTGTTATCCCTATTTTCAAAAAAGGTGATTGCAGTTATTGTGATAACTATAGGGGTATCAGCCTACTCTCTGTTCCAGGTAAAGTTCTTTCCATGATTGTGCTTAATAGAATTAAGAATCTGGTTGACAGGCAATTGCGTGATGAGCAATGTGGATTCAGAAGTGGTAGGGGATGTGTAGATCAGATATTTTCACTTAGGCAGATTCTTGAGAAATGTTTAGAGTTTCAGAAACCTTTGGTTGCTAGATTTGTTGATTTCAAAAAGGCTTTCGACTCTGTTGATCGTCATAATTTGTGGTTGATTGTGAGATCATATGGTATACCAGACAATTTAGTTAACATTATGAAAGCTCTCTATAATAACACTGAGTCGTGTGTGAGAGTTGGTAAGGCTTGTAGCAATTGGTTTAGCATTACTTCTGGTGTTCGACAAGGGTGCATTTTGTCTCCTTTTCTCTTTAGCTTGGTTATTGATTATGTTATGCGAAATTCACTTCAAGGGAAAGATTTTGGCCTTAAATGGGCTGGAGATACGAAAATTTCTGATTTAGATTATGCTGATGATTTAGCCCTTTTGGCAAATGATGTTGATGAGATGAACTCTTTCATTCGAGCTGTTGATGAGACTGGTAGTAGAGTAGGTTTGGTTATAAACAGAGAGAAAACTAAAGTGATGAAAATTGGTCAGGCAAGCTGTGATTCAGTTAATCTGAATGGTTGCAGTCTTGAGCAGGTGTCACAGTTTAATTATCTTGGGAGCTATGTAACAGATAATGGTGATGTGCGGCATGAGATTAACAGACGAATAGGGATTGCTGCTGGGACTTTTAAGAATCTATGGAGAGTGTGGAGAAATAGGCGTATACACCTAAAGACTAAAATTAGACTGTATAATAGTTTGGTTCTTTCTAGGGTTAGTTATGGTAGTGAAACTTGGACACTTTGTAAACAAGATAACAGGAAACTAGATGCTTTTGATTCCAGATGCTTACGCAGTATCTTGGGCATTAGGTGGTTCAACTTTGTATCTAATGATGAGATTAGGAAAAGGAGTTTGCAACCTCCTTTAAGCAGCATATTTTGCAGAGAGAGACTCCGTTGGTTTGGCCATGTTGCCCGTATGAATAATTATAGATTGGTGAATAGGGTTATGAACAGTGTGCCTAAAGGCCTCAGAAAGAAGGGGAGACCTAGGATGCGGTGGGCAGACAATGTCAAACAGGACCTTGTTAGAATTGGTGTGCAGTGGCCAGATGCAGTAGATGTAGCTCAGGATAGACTTGCTTGGAGAACTAAATTGCACGGTCTGGTTGGACCATCGTAGCCCATGGCTGCTTGAGGATGATGATGATGATGATGAGGTATTGCTGCTGGGACTTTTAAGAATCTATGGAGATTGTGGAGAAATAGGCGTATACACCTAAAGACTAAAATTAGACTATATAATAGTTTTGTTCTTTGTAGGGTTAGTTCATCATCATCATCATCCTCAAGCAGCCATGGGCTATAGAGGTCCAACCAGACCACGCAGTTTAATTCTCCAAGCATATCTGTCCTGAACTACATCTGCTGCATCCGGCCACTGCACACCAATTCCAACAAGGTCCCATTTGACATTGTCTGCCCACCGCATCCTAGGTCTCCCCCTCCTTCTGAGGCCTCTAGGCACACTGTTCATAACCTTATTCGCCAATCTATAATTATCCATACGGGCAACATGGTCAAACCAGCAGAGTCTCTCTCTGCACAATATGCTGCTTAAAGGAGGTTGCAAACTCCTTTGCCTAACCTCATCATTAATTACAAAGTTAAACCACCTAATACCCAAGATACTGTGTAAGCATCTAGAATGAAAAGCATCTAGTTTCCTGTTATCTTGTTTACACAGCGTCCAAGTTTCACTACCAGAACTAACCCTAGAAAGAATCAAACTATTATACAGTCTAATTTTAGTCTTTAGGTGTATACGCTTATTTCTCCACAATCTCCATAGATTCTTAAAAGTCCCGGCAAGCTGAGACCCCTAAAGTTATCACAACAACTGCGATCACCTTTTTTGAAAATAGGGATAATAATAGCTCTGTCTAAAATCTTTAGGAACCATGCCTTTATCATAGAAGTTATTTAAAATTTCAGTCATCCAAGTGGTAACCAAAACATTCCCAGCTCTGAGCATTTCTGTAGTAATTTCATCTACCCCTGGGGATTTATGAAGTTTAAGTTTAGAGATAGCCAAACTAACTTCAGATTGTGTTATAGGGCCAACATTAAAGCTGCCAATGCATCTATCGTCATTACAAACAATGGGGTAGAACTAACCACATTGTTTAGAACATCACTGAAATGCTCAGCCTACGTAGCCATGACAGAATCCTCACCTTCTATAACCTTACCTTGTTTATCCTTCAATTCCTGTATGCCTGTCCATTTTCTACCACATAAAACATTAACTATCTGGTACAGTGCTCTGCTGTTGTGCTGCCTAACTGCTTCCTCAGCTTTGTCAGCCAAGCTATCAAGCCAAAGATTTTTTTTAGTAGCTAACTGATCCTTTATACGTTTATTAAGTTCTCTGTAATCTTTTCTATTAGGACTAGTAGGGTACTGATTAAGGACATTCCTGTAGTTCCTTCTTTCTGAAATAAGCTCAATTGCCTTATCACTTAAATAATGCCTCCTCTGCTCCTGTTTTCCTAAAAGAGTACTGTTTCCAAAAAAGCCTTTTTAAAATGGCCCCATTCTTCCTCAACTTCAGTATTAAGCAAACCATGACTGTCATAATGACTAAGTAACCTATCATGGTAAGCTTTAGCTATAACTGGGTCTTTCAGAGCTTCAGTATTAAAGGTAAATTTTTTAACCCTAGCACAACACTTTTTAAGTTTAAGTTGCAAGACACTTTTAACAAGGTAATGGTCAGATCCAATTTCAGCTCCCCTATATGCCCTGGTATTTCTAACAGAACTAGCCCATTTGCTGTTAATTAATATATAATCAATCATATTCCTATGCAGCCCATCAGGTGAAACCATGTGTATTTATCTATGTCACGGTGTTAGTAATATGTGTTAGTTATTCTGAAACCATTGAGTTTACTTACCTGTAGGAGACGTTGCCCATTGCCATTGCAGCTACCAATACCAAAAGGGCCTATTACTCCTCCCCAAAGGTCAGGGTCGGTACCAACTGTGTCATTGAAGTCACCAAGAACAAGTAATATCTCCTTTCTTGACAGAATTCAAAATATCCTGAAGTTGTTCATAAAACCTATCCTTCTCATCCTCATCAGCATCCTCAGTGGGGGCATAACAGCAGATAACATTCAAGTCTTTAATGCTTGTCTGAAATTTTGCTGTAAGAAACCTTTCATTAATGCACTCATATCCTAGAAGAGCATCACTAGCATGTCTGCTGAGCAGCAGACCCACGCCTTGGTGATGCTTTCCATCCTCCCTCCCTGTAAAGAGAAATTTAAAGTTATTTTTAAGTATCTCACCTTTACCTGTCCATCTGGTCTCTTGCAAGCCTAGAATATCTAGGTTATAGCTCTGGAATTCCTGCATGAGGACATCAAGAGAATAATCTCTATATAATGTCCTCACGTTCCACAGTAGTGAAACTTGGACGCTATGTAAACAAGATAACAGGAAACTAGATGCTTTTGATTCTAGATGCTTACGCAGTGTCTTGGGTATTAGGCGGTTTAACTTTGTAACTAATGATGAGGTTAGGCAAAGGAGTCTGTAACCTCCTTTAAGCAGCATATTGTGCAGAGAGAGACTCCGCTGGTTTCACCATGTTGCCCGTATGGATAATTAGATTGGCGAATAAGGTTATGAACAGTGTGCCTGGAGGCCTCAGAAGGAGGGGGAGACCTAGGATGTGGTGGGCAGACAGTGTCAAACAGGACCTTATTAGAATTGGTGTGCAGTGGCCGGATGCAGAAGATGTAGCTGAGGACAGACTTGCTTGGAAAAGTAAACTGCGCAGTCTGGTTGGACCTCCGTAGCCCATGGCTGCTTGAGGATGATGATGATGCCTCTGACATTTCTCAGGTGGTCGATTTGTCAGTTTGTGAATTTGACAAATTGTTGTTTATCATATCTTTCGATTGCAATAGAGAAACTTAATGATTTATATGTTAAACAGAAGCCTGTGTTGTGGGTACCGTCATAAAATATAAAAATTGATCCCCCATGCTTTATTCCTTCCTAAAAATGGGGAAATATGAAAGTTATTCCTCCACTCTATCCAGAAAGAATACCAAAAGCAACAAATGATGCCACAAATGTATGCTTCTAATGTGGGGAATGTTAGAAGCTACGAAACATTGATCTCCCATGTTTTTTTCCTCATAAAAAAAGGGAGGAAATATTAAGATGATTTTTACCTATATCTCCTTAACGTGAGGGGTAAAACTAACAAAACAAATAAATAAATATCCTCTTTATGCTTCAATTGAAGCAACATGTCATAGGATATAAAAAATTGACCACCCATGCTTTCTCCCCCCCCCCCCCTAAAAATTGGAAATATTGAAGCCGTTCTACTATATATTCGGAAAGCAACGGCTTAGAGTTACAGGTTAGGTGTTAAATGAAAGCTCATATAGTGACCTCGTTAACTATCTTGTTTTCTCCCATCATTCCCCCATGATAAAGTATGGGAAGAATTTTTACGTGGTTCGATTTGACGATTCATATCTCAAATTAAAGCTTGTAACATCTAAAATGTCATGAACTAATTCAAACACAAATCCAAAATGGGAGGGGTGGGGGTGGCTCAGCCGGTAGTGCACCAGGCTCATAATATGTAGTTCCTAGGTTCGAGTCCCAGCTGGGTCAGCGTTGAGATTTATTTCCGCAAAATTCCCCGCCCTGCCCACAGTCAGTAGGGGACACCGATGGCCGTGGAAAGGCCGCCGTCCGTCGGATGGGACGCTAAGCTTTGGCCCCATGTGTGTGAGAGCCATACCCTGTGCACGTTAAAGAACACGCTGGATGACCTTGATGGGAGGCTGTCATCTGTTTCCTAACAGCTGTTCCAGTGGGTCCCCTCCACCAACTTTCTCTGAGCCTTCGGGGTTCATGTGACCTGGCCATTTAGCCCATGGTGTGCAAAAAAGTGCTGCTCAGAGGTAAAACCACCCAACCCAAAATGAGAGGAAATATGGTCGATGTTTGTGAATAATATATCAAATGAAAATTTTTGAAAGTAGGTTTTTTTTAGTGTGAAAATAAATTTAAAAAATATAAAATTCATATCATCCTATAGGACCCTAAAAGGTAGAAAAGGTAATCCAAAGTATATCCATGGTGCAATCAGTCACTGAGTTACTATTCACAGGAAGATAGGGTGCCGATTTACCTACTCAGGAAGGTTTACCGAGCCCTATCTTCCCTGGAAGTGAATACGAATTCAGTGATTGATGTCACCATCGATATGGTTTACATTTCTATTTCTATGTTTCAGGGTCCTATAAGAAGATAGGTATTTTTTTAAACTCTTCCACTCCTCCTGGTTTAAGTGATAGAAATGATGTAAATAGCTTTAATTATTAACAGCTTAATTCATGTACATTTATTTAGCTGTGTATCTTATTCATTAATCTCAAAAACAATTCCAATTTTACCAAGTTGCTTCAGTTTTGCCAAAAAACCCTAATTTTACAAAAGAAAACAATCCCAATTTTCACAACTCCGGCAGGAATGGCTCGGTAGCACGCCAGGCTCATAATGTGCAGTCCCAAGTTCAAGTCCCAGCTAGGTCAGTTTTGAGATTTATCTGTGCAAAACTCCTCATGCTGCTATGGTCAGTAGGGGACACTGATGGGCTTTGAAAGTTTGCTGTCCATCAGATGGAACAGTAAACCATGGTTCTGTATGTAGGAAAACCATACCCTGTGCATGTTAAAGAAGACGCTTGATGGGAGGCTACTATCTGTCTTTCAACAACTGTTCCAGTGTGTCCCATCCTCCAACCTTTTCTGAACCTTTGGGATCCTTGTGACCTGGCCATTAAGCCCATGGTTTACAGAGAAAAATACCGCTCAGAGGCAAAACAACCCAAAAACAACAGAACTCACTGGATTATACCAAGTTGTTTAGAATTTTGCCAACTCCGATTTCTTTTGGAGGGAGTCACCCCCATCTCTCTCCCCCATAGCTATGCCCCTGCCCTGCAGTTACAAGCTTTCTGCCACCAAAATGGTGGTCTCTCATAAGGTAAGCTCAGGGTCATGTTTTTTTGCTAATGTACTCTCTAGCTCCCATTTACTGTATATATATACATATTCGTATCAGAATTATATGACCACCTACCATACATATACTATTGTAGGTGGTCATATTATTCTGATATGACTGTATATATATTGGGTCTTACCAATCCCCAACATAATTATTTCGCTACTAGCTTCACACTTAGGTAAAATAATTCTTTTACGAAAGGAATGAGAAAATGTCCTTTGTGATTCATTAGAAACCTCAGTTGTTACCCTTCTGCAAACATCTGTTCTCCATTGCATGAAAAACAGATAAAATCTTCCGCATTTTCAACCCTTATGTAGAAAGCGGTCTCATCTACTCCCTTTTTTTTTCCTTTTTCAGGGTAATGACTGAGCTTTCTTTCTTCATTCTCCCCACCTTACATCTTGATCACTTTCCGTCTTACTCCTTGTGGCAGTTAGTATTTCTGAATGGAGAATGTCAGCATTAAACATTGCTAAATTCTCCCCTTTGAAACTCGTTTCTACTGCATATTGTATTGCCATCATTAAATCTTTATAAATCATGAATGGATATGGCATGTCTATACTCTATTTTAAATAAGGAATGGAGCAACAAAACCTGAAGATCAACAAAGCAATAACTGATAAAAAAAATGTTTACGCAGAAAAGATAAAACACTTTGAGAATGATAGTAAGGGTGATAGAGGCAAAAAGGGATTAAATTTATATGTATATCATGCTTTTTTTTTTCAATAAATTTTTTGAACAGCTCTGAAATGGAGGCAAAAATGTTACACTTCAAAGGAAATCTCTTTCCTAGCCATACACAAACTCATAATTTCTAGTTTCAGTAAGCGTAGGCCTGTTTTTGATAATGCTCTTATTGTCTATCTGAACAAGTTTATTGATAGTTAATGCAATTTTCTATACAGGGTGAATCTGAAAAAGTGGGCGAAACTTTACTGGGTGGTAGAATGCAGCTATACGAGCAATATTCGTCATAGAAAGTATGGGCGGAACGCAAACGGCGAGCCGCTAGGTGGCGTTGGAAATGGTATAAAAGGGTCGGTCCTCGCAACCAACGGCATTTCTACCGTGGATTGCCGAGAGGATGGCTGGTTATACTAACCACGAAATGGCGGATATGCACTTTTTGTACGGTGCGGCGGATGGGAATGCAAGTGAGACACAGAGTATCTCCTCTCCTTCTTGTGTTCATTCTTTAAATGTGACAGTGGAAAACTACCTTTTAACTTCTCACCGCTTGCGTTCCGACCATACATTCTATGACGAATATTGCTCGTATAGCTGCGTTCTACCACCCCGTAAAGTTTTGCCCGCTTTTTCAGATTCACCCTGTATATGTTTCAGTTTTGATAGAGACGAGATAGTTGATAGGGATAGGATTTCCTGCAGGATGGTTTTAACACTATTCCCTAAACTATTGTTATCCATAAAGGCAACATGGCCAAACCTACAGATTCCCACTCTGCACGATGCCTAGCCAAGGCCACCTTGACACACCAGATCTGGACAACTTTGAACAAAAGGAGGAGAGAAAGGAGTTTCCTGTTATTTTGTTTGCAAAGGGTACAAATTTCACTACCGTAACCAAGTCTAGAAAAAAATAACCTCTTAAATTGTCTCATTTTAATCTTTAGGTGTATGCACCTATTTCTCCACACTCTGTCTAGATTTTCAAAGGTCTTAATAGTAAGTATAGCTCCAATAATAATCTTAATTGAGACAGCTGCTCAAGTGTGTGACCATTCAAATTAAATGAACCACAGACTGCCTGATCAATTTTCATCACTTTAGTTTTCTCTATGTTTATCACCAAACCTACTCTACTAGCATTCTCATCAACAGTTCGAATGAAAGAGTTCATCATCATTTTCCAAAAGGGCAAAATCATCAGCATACTATAACTCAGAATTTTCAGATATGCAGACCATTTACACCTAAAATCTTACCCTTGCAATGAATTTCACATAACATAATCAATAACCAAACTAAAAAGGAAAGGATAAAAAAAATGCACCTTGTCGAACATTAGAAGCAATGCTAAGCCAATTGCTACAAGCCTTACCAACTCTCACACATGACTCAGTGTCATTACAGAGAACTTTCATTATGTTAAATAACTTGTATGCCATATGATCTCACAATCAATTGATGGCAATCACCAGACTCAAAAGCCTTTTTGAAATTTACAATGCTAGTAACCACAGGTTCTAAAACTCTAAATATTTCTTAATAATCTGCTGGAGTAAAAATATTTGATCTGCACATCCCTACCACTTCTGAATCCACATTGCTCATCTCGCAATTGCCCGTCAGTCAGAATCTTAAATCTATTAAGAAAAATCATGGAAACAAGTTTACCTGTAACAAAAAGTAGGCTGATACCCCTATAGTTATCACAAGAACTGTGATCAAATTAAAGAAAAAAAAAATGTAATAATGATTGCTCTAATAAAATCCTTAGGAACAATGCTTTTATGATAAAAGATATTCAAAATTTCCATTAGTTATATAGTAACAGAAACATTGACAGCTGTAAGCCTTTCAGTAGTAATTTCATCTACCCCTGGGTATTTATGTAGTTTAAGTTTAGGAATAGCAAAAATAACTTTATACTCTGATATAAGGCAGATATTAGAGCCAATAATGCATCTATCATAATTACAAACAATGGGAGTTGAACTAAACACATTGTTTAGAACTTCTCTGAATGCTCAGTCCACCTAGTCATGTTTGAATCCTCACCTTCAATAACCTTATCTTAACAACACAAAACATTAACTATGTGGTACAGCTATCTACTGTTATGCTGTCTAGGTGCTTCTATGGCTATGTCAGCTAAGTCACCTCGCAAGAGATTCTTATCAGATGCTACCTTATCCTTTACACATTTATTAAGCTCTCTGTAACACTTTCTATTAGGAATAGTAGGGTATTGATTAAGGACTTTTCTGCAGTTATTTCCTTCCAAAATAAGCTCCAGTACCTTATCACTTAAATAATTTTGCCCTCTGCTCCTTTTTTACCCAAAAGAGTAGTGTTAGTTTCAAGAAAATCCTCGTAAAATGATCCCATTCTTCAACTATAGTAAGCAAGCCATGACCATCATAATTAGTAAGTAATGTATCAAGATGAGTTTTAGCTATTACTGGGTCTTTTAGAGCTTCAGTTTTTTTAATCTTAGCACAACACTTCTTCAGTAAGTGTTGCAATACACTTTTAATAAAAGTAATGGTCAGATTGAATTTCAGCTATATATGCAGGTGCTGAACTGATAAGTGTGTTGAGTGCTGTAGGATCCTAGGTCCTGATGAGACCAGGATTTTTTAAAAAAATAATAGTTATTACTTCAAAACATTTTCACAGAAATGGAGGAAAACTCATTTTATGCCTCACCTACAAGCTCTCAAAAGAATGACTTAAAATCTCCTTTACTAGATGCTGTGTCTCTGGAAAAAAAAAAGCTAGTCTCTTATGCAGTCCACTGGTGAATAACACATGTACTTATGTATGTTGTTGCATTTATAAAAAGTGTTCATTTGCTCATACCATTATGTTTACTTACCTGTAGGAGATGTTGCCCATTGCAGCTAAAAATGCCAAGTGACATATCAGCTTTCCTCAAAGGTATGTTACAAACTTTAGCATTGAAGTCACCTAGAACAAGGAATAAATATCTCCTTTCTTGATAGAATTGAAAACATCCTAAAGTTACCCTAAAAACTGTTTTTCTAATTCTAGTCAGTACTCTCAATAGGGGCATAGCAACAGATAACATTCCACTTTTTAATGCTTGCTTGAAATTTTAACTGTGAGATACCTTTCATTAATGCATTCATATCCCATAAGTGCATCAGTAGCATTTCTTTTGAGTAGCAAACCTACAACTTAGAGATGCTTTCCATCATTCCTTACTGGAAAGAGAAATTTAAGATTTATTTTTAGGTATCTGACCATTCTTTCTCAAGCCGAAAATATTTAAGTTATAATGGCGTAATTTTTGTGTGAAACCATCAAGACAATAATCTATGTGTATAGTATTCACATTCTTACTACCTGTGGTGTGTGTGTGGTGAAAAATAGTTTGTGGAATGTTTACAGAAACAATGTTTATTGAGAGAGGGAATGCCGATAATATCAAACTGCCCCCTAATCGCAGGCATGGGCAAAGACCTGTTCCACCACTACTAAAAGCTGAACCCATCTACTGTGAAAGACTTCATTGAATGAAAGTTTGATGATGCCCATAGAAGCAAGAGTTCAGGTACCTGTGAAGGCCCTCTGACCAACATTATCAACTACCTGATAAAATGTTTCATGTGAATCTATTCATTGGGACTGTCAACCCACAAACGAACAGAAAACACAGTGGAAGATTTTCCCTCAATAGGAACCCACCAGTGCAGGAAATTCAAGATCTATGAACAATCTCAGAGCCATTATTCCATTCTGGTTGGTGTATATTATATCAGGTCTGTGTGGTTGATTATTCCTGAACAGGTTAGAAAAAAGAAAGAACAGTGACTATAATAGTCCAAATCAATAGGCCAAACTGATTTGGCTGCCCTACTCTTCCGTTTGCCCACAAAAAGGGTGTGGCCCGATTAGGCAGACTCATCCTGGCACCTGAGAAGGTTTGCCGCAATTCCGTTATGGATGCACCTGCCGGGAGGGCTGGGGTGGGGGTGGCTCAGTCGGGAGCGTGCCAGGCTCGTAATCTGTAGTTCCCAGGTTCGAGTCCCAGCTAGGTCAGCGTTGAGATTTATGTCCGCAAAATTCCCTGCCCACGGTCAGTAGGGGACACCGATGGGCTTGGAAAGGCCGCTGTCCGTCGGATGGGACGTTAAGCCGTGGCCCCGTGTGCGGTAGAGACATACCCTGTGCACGTTAAAGAACATGCTGGATGGCCTTGACGGGAGGCTACCATCTGTCTCCCAACAACTGTTCCAGTGGGTCCCCTCCCCCAACCTTCTCTGAGCCTTCGGGGTCCATGTGACCTGGCCATTTAGCCCATGATGTGCAAAAAAGTGCCGCTCAGAGGTAAAACAACCGAACCCGGGAGGGCTGCGGATCGTCTTTATGGAGAGGTAGAAGTTGAAGGCTCCCAACTGGGACTGGGCTCCCTGATCAATGGAATTATCGATGGAGAAGCCAAACTAAGAGTCTCCACCCCGGGAGCCGAGTCAGTTTGGTTCTATATACCATCTTTGTGGCTAACCGGGGAACAGATTAAATTTAGGTTTTGACCGATGAATGAGCCTTCCTTCTATAGGATTGCTCACCATAGGTAGCTGTGTCCTTGTGGCACCGTCTTGCCCTGGTGAAGGTAGTGGTATTTTCAGACAAACTCCCCATAGTTGGTGAGCAGTCAATGTACTGCGGTACAACTGGGACTTGCCTTTATTTAATGTTAATTACATAATCAGTAACTAAACTAAGAAAAGGAGACAATCACTGGACCAAGTACCAACTCTCACACACAACTCAGTGTTATTATAGGGAGCTCTTATTACACGAACTAACTTATCAGGTATTCCATATCATCTAACAATCAACCACAAATCATGTTGATCAACAGAGTCAAAAGCCATTTTGAAATCTATAAAGCTAGCAACCTCAGGTTTCTGAAACTCTAAACATTTCTCATGAATTTGCATAAGTGAAAATATTTGATCAATACAACCACTACCACTTCTGAATTCTCATTGTTCATCATGTAGTTGTCCATCAACCAAACTTCTTCGTTCTATTAATTATAATCATGCAAAGAACTTTACCTGAAACAGAAAATTAACTAATTCCCCTATAATTATCAAAACTGCAATCTTTTTTTGGGCAAAAAAAAAACTGGTGACAACAATAGGTCTAGTAAAATTCTTAGGAACAACACTTCTATCATAAAAAAAAAATCATAATTTCGGTTGGCCATGTGACAACACAAGCCAGCAATGCATCTCTCATTGGTGGAAACATTGGGAGTAGAAATAATCACATTATTTAGAACATCTCTGAAATGATCAGACCACCTAGCCATCACAGAATGCTCACCTTAAACCACCTTGCTATGCTTATTGCTTAATCCATGTGTACCTGTCTGTTTCTTCCCACTTGAAACATTTATAATCTGGTACAACCCTCTGATGTTGTGCTGTCTAACTCCTTCCTCAGCTTTGTTAGCCAAGCTTTCAAGCCAAAGATTCATATCAGCTTTTAACTGATCTTTTACACATTCATTAAGCATGTAGTAATGCCTTCTGTTAGGATTAGTAGGGTGTTGATTCTTAATAATCTTGTACCTCCTTCTTTCAGAAATAAGGTCCCTAACCTTACCAGTCAAATAATTTTGTTTCTTCTGTTCCCTTTTACCCAAAAAGGATAAGGATTGTACCCAAAAAGTGCTATTGGTTTTAAGAAAAGCCTGTTTAAACTGATCCCATTCTTTCCCAACTTCAGTAGTAACCAAACTACTATTGTCATATTGACTAAGTAGTCTGTTATGGTATGTTTGGATATTTCTGGATCTTTTAGGCATTCAGTGTTATAGCTAACCTTTTTTCACCTTAGCACAACGTTTCTTACTGCTTAAACGTCAGCTGCAAAACTCTCTTGACCAGATAATGATCCGACCCAATTTCTGCTACCCTATATAATCTGGTATTTCTAACTGAACTAGCCTATTTGCTGTCAATTAAAATATAAACTATCATATTCCTGTGCAACCCATCAGGTGAATTCCATGTATGTTTATAAATGTCCCAGTGTTTATAGTATGTGTTAGTTATTCGCAAACCATTAAGTATACTTACCTGTAGGAGACATTCCCCATTGCCATTGGAACTACCAATGCCAAAGGGACATAAAAGTGCTGCTCAAAGATTAGAGTTAGTACCAAGTTTAGCATTGAAGTGACCTAGCACAAGAGAATTACCTCCTTTCTTCACAGAACTCAAAATATCTTCATATAAAAAAACAAAATAGAAAATGGGAAAGTCTGAAAAAGGAAGTCCCAATCCCTGTGAAGTTATTGTTGTTGTTGTTGAAACTGGCAGTAAAATATACCCTTCTCATTCTCATCAGAGTCCTGTCTGGGGGCATATCAGCAGATGACATTCAAGCATTTAAATTTTGTTTCAAAATTTTCAGTAAGAAATCTCTCATTAATGAAGTATTTTAATAGAAGAGCATCACTGGCGTGTCTGCTGAGAAACAAACCTACACCTGGGAGATGCTTTCCATCCTCCCGGCCTGAAAAGAGATTTTTAAAGTTATTTTTAATCATCTGACCTTTACTTGTCCATCTGGTCTATTGC
Organism: Ryuthela nishihirai; assembly: GCA_038380435.1. NCBI lineage: Eukaryota > Metazoa > Arthropoda > Arachnida > Araneae > Heptathelidae > Ryuthela > Ryuthela nishihirai. Next base: position 574,715 of record JAWZYU010000092.1, read on the forward strand.
AAGCCTAGAATATCTAGGTATTAATGCTAGAATTCCTGCGTGAGGACATCAAAAGAATAAACGTTATGTAATGTCCTCACATTCCACAAACTTGCAGGTAGAAAATGATTAGTACGATTTTTAAAGAAACTAGATTTATTGAGAGAGGTAGGGCCAACAATATCAAACAGCCCTCTGATCGCAGGCATGGGGCAAAGACCTGTTCCACTTCCACTAAAGGCTGAAATCACTGATGCCTGTAGGGACTTCAGACACCACATTTTCAAGTGGTGCTTTCATAGAGCCATGTGGCCTGCCTGAGACACGTTATTTCACTTTAGAATTGATGCCCAACTAGCTAAGTGATGGTTCAGGTATTTGCGATGGCCTCTGAGCAAGATTATCCACTAGCTTTTATAAGCTATCCCATGCCTCTGTTCACTTAGGGCTGGCAACCCACAGACAAACAGATAACATAGCAGCAGATTCTCCTTCAAGAGAGACCCACAAATGCAACAAGTCCAGGATCCATAATCAAGGTCAAATCCATAAACCAGTCCAGTCTAATGGGTACAAATGATCAGCACCATGATCCGGTGAGGTTGACCACTCCTCAGTAGGGTTGAAAAAAGAAAACGTGGCTACGGATGACTGGATCAGTAACCCACACTGAGGTGGCAGTCCACCCATTCCATTTCCTTCCAAAAGAGAATATCTGTCGAAAAGCACTAACAGCCTGCACCATTAGAAGGTGAGGTCGGACATTAGGTGCATCAGTTCTGTGCATTACGCTGGGGATTGGTACAGAGCTCTCCTTCCAGTTTTTGCCTAATTACCCTTTACAAACCCGAATATTGCAACAATGTATTAATTATAGAAATATGGAGTTTTGATGGTGGAATTTGGACGTCATGAAGTTTCCTTTGGAAACAATGAAACTGATAATTAGAAAACATTTAGTGTGATTGGTACTAACGAAATAGGGTGTGTAATTTGCATTTTTCGAATATTTAGTAATTTCAATATAATATCTTTAAGATTACTAAAAATGAAAATCACAACTGTAATGAGTTTTACAAATAATATGTAGAGAACCGAAATTTCAAAAATTCCTTGTATCTTTTGAGGGATATTCCACTGACAGCAATAATATACCCACTTTTCTGAGAGGTGTGTGGAAAATGAAACTACTTCAATTTAAGAATTAAAAAGCAAATACTTTTATGTTGTATACTTACTAATAAAATACTATTTGCATTTTCCCCATCATTTATCGTGCTAAAATTAAAACTTTTAAGGAATGAAACATTAGGGAAAACTTTATTCTCTTTGAAAATGAGATTCTCATATGCGCCACAGGCGATATTCGTTTTCCTACTTAAGAATATTTTTCTTTTTTTATTGGCTCTTTAACGATATAGATTGCTATCTAGAAGCTTCTTAAGAATGTAAATTTTATGCCACGGGCTCTTTAAAGATATAGGTTTGTTTTTCTCCTAGCTTTTAATAATGTAGTTCATTCTAGTGGCTATTTACGAACATAATTTTTTTTCTAGTGACTCTTTAAGAATATTTTTAATTTTTTTATTCTAGCTACTTTCAGGACCTTTTTTTCACAGTGACATTTTAAGGATACAGTTTTCTTGATGACTATTAGCTAACATTCGTTGACAACCTCTCACTCTAGATGGTGTTATGGTGGCACATTCGATCAAAGAAAGAGGACAGCAACGGACTTTCCAAGTCCATCACTCTCTGCTTTCTCACCGCAGCAGGGTAAGAGGGGGGAGGGAGAATCTAAATGTTTGTACAGTAGCAACTGGAGACTGGAAATGGCAGATTGCCAGTCTGGCTTGTGATCTGCCAGTAGTTAAGTGGATTACTAAACAATTTTCATCCTCCTTGTTTTAATTTTGTTCATTGTATATATTTTGTTTATTCATCTGTCTGATTACGTTATTTCATTTCTAGGTATATATAGCCAAGTACTTAAAACTAAGAAGCTTGAAATAAAGATACATATTAAATGAACACTGACAGAAAGCAGAAAATTAGAGAAGTTGAAAAAAATTCATTTAAACATTTGGTTGACACTAATCTACTGTTCGAAATTCTATACTTCAAAAGAACAAATTCTAAGTGTTTGCACATTTATATTTTCCTTGCACAAAAATATATATGCCTCACTATTCATTGAAATGGAACATATTTTGGTAAATTGACAAAATATGTGTCATGTTTTCAACACTAAAAGATGTGCATAAAATATTGTGAAAACGACATTGAAAAAATTAATATCTAATTTGCTTTAGGTGGAACAAAAAAATAATGTTTCTTATTTGTCATAAAGGACTTACAAGAATGCAAAGAAATACTTTATATTTGTGAGAAAGTAGAAGAATTGAAATCAGAGTTGGACCTATTACTGTGACCAGAACAAACTCTCTTGTGTGTAGGAAGTTTTTCCAGAAAAAAAGATATGAAGAGCATTTCTGAGATAACATGCAGAAATTTTACCATGTCATATTATGTTATAGAGAATATTGATTGAACAGCACCTATATTCTAATAAATAGGAAAGTCATATCGCTGAAATATGCAATGAAAATTTCAAAACCAAGCTTCTGCTCTAATGTCAGTATTTTACAAACACAATACAAAAGACAACCAGATCTCAGAATCCAATAACATTTACATGCACAAGTAAAGCAGTACAAAAATTGGGTATAGAAAAACTTGGCTAAAAATCTTTTATTTCGCACACAAGAGAGGACATATATCAGTGAAGTATAAAACAGAAATTTTGAAACAAAGCCTGTGATATTTTTTATTTTACTCGCACAGAATATAGGCCTCATATATGTGAAAATTGCAAAAATTCATTTAAAACAAAGCAGAATCCTGAACACCATTTTCAATAGCACAAAAGGAAAAAAAACTCTGCGCTCTATATAAAAATATATTAGTGAACAAAGCTCATTTATGGTGTATTACCTGTTGCAAAGAAGAAAAGACACATCTCTTAAATATGTAGTGAAGAATTTACACAAAAAGCTCACCTAAATCATTATTTGGCACATACGATAGAGAAGCTTCGTGAGTGTGAAATACATAACTAGGAATTTGCTGAAACACCGTATCTTAAGGTTCATAATGTGATATGCAAAAATGAAAAACCACATATTTTAAATGTGTAAACATAGATTTTCAAGTAAAGGATGGTTGAAATTTCATTATCGAACAGATGCAGAAGAGAAGCCACATATCCCTGAAATATATAAAAAGAAATTTCATATGCAGATTTAAGGACTACTTTCTGAATCACCCAGGAAAGAATGAGCACATTTTAAAAATGAGTAAAAAGGAATCATCAGAGAAGTCTGATTCTAGGTGTTACTTTATTAAACATAGGACAACAGAGGAAATGCCACATGTATGTCAAATATGTAATAAGAAATTTGCATAGTTGTCTAACCTTATTAAGCATTTTCTGATACATACAGGGGAAAAATCACATGTATGTGAAATATGTAATAAGAAATTTGGACACTTGTCTGATCTTAGAATGCATTTTCTGACACACAGGGAAAAAATCGCATATATGTGAAATATGTAATAAGAAATTTGCACTGAAATCTACCCTTAGCATGTTGTGACACACAGGGGAAGAACCGCATGAATGTGAAATATGCAATAAGAAATTTGGACAGATGTCTCATCTTAGGGATCATGTTCTGACACATACAGGGGAAAAACCGCATGTATGTGAAATATGCAATAAGAAATTTGCAAAGATGTGTCAACTTAAGGTGCATTTTCTGACACACACAGGAGAAAAACCACATGTATGTGAAGTATGTAGTAAGAAATTTGCACTGAAATCTACTCTTAGAAAGCATGTTTTGACACACACAGGGGAAAAACTGCATGAATGTGAAATATGCAATAAGAAATTTGGACAGATGTCTCATCTTAGAAAGCATGTTTTTACACACACAGGGGAAAAACTGCATGAATGTGAAATATGCAATAAGAAATTTGGACAGATGTCTCATCTTAGGAATCATGTTCTGACACATATAGGGCAAAAATCGCATGTATGTGAAATATGCAATAAGAAATTTGGACAGATGTCTCATCTTAGGGATCATGTTCTGACACATACAGGGGAAAAACCGCATGTATGTGAAATATGCAATAAGAAATTTGCAAAGATGTGTCAACTTAAGGTGCATTTTCTGACACACACAGGAGAAAAACCGCATGTATGTGAAGTATGTAGTAAGAAATTTGCACTGAAATCTACCCTTAGAAAGCATGTTCTGACACACACAGGGGAAAAACTGCATGAATGTGAAATATGCAATAAGAAATTTGGACAGATGTCTCATCTTAGGAATCATGTTCTGACACACACAGGGGAAAAACCACATGAATGTGAAATATGCAATAAGAAATTTCGACAGATGTCTCATCTTAGGGATCATGTTCTGACACATACAGGGGGAAAATCGCATGTATGTGAAATATGCAATAAGGAATTTGCAAAGATGTCTCAACTTAAGGTGCATTTTCTGACACACGGGAGAAAAACCACATGTATGTGAAGTATGTAATAAGAAATTTACACTGAAGGCTACCCTTAGGTGGCATTTTCTGACACACACAGGGGAAGAACTGCATGTATGTGTAATATGCAATAAGAAATTTGCACTGAAGTCTACCCTTAGAACCCATGTTCTGACACACACAGGGGAAAAACCACATGTATGTGAAATATGTAATAAGAAATTTGGACGGATGTGTGATCTTACAAGGCATTTTCTAACACACACAGTGGAAAAACTGCATGTATGTGTAATATGCAATAAGAAATTTGCACTGAAGTCTACCCTTAAAACCCATGTTCTGACACACACAAGGGAAAAACCACATGAATGTGAAATATGCAATAAGAAATTTCGAGAGATGTCTAGTCTTAGAAAGCATTTTCTGACACACAGGTGAAAAACCACATGAATGTGAAATATGCAATAAGAAATTTGCACAGATTACAAACCTTAGGCAACATTTTTTGACACACATAGGGGAAAAATCGCATGAATGTAAAATATGTAATAAGAAATTTGCACTGAAATCTACCTTTAGAAAGCATGTTCTGAGACACACAGGGGAAAAACCACATGTATGTGAAATATGTAATAAGAAATTTGGACAGATGTCTCATCTTAGGGATCATTTTCTGACACATACAGGAGAAAAACCACATGTATGTGAAATATGTAAGAAGAAATTTGGACAGATGTCTCATCTTAGGGATCATTTTCTGACACACACAGGAGAAAAACCACAAGTATGGTAAATATGTAATAAAAAATTTGCGCTGAAATCTTACCTTAGGAAACATGTTCTGACACACAGGGGAAAAGCTACATGTATGTGAAATATGTAATAAGAAATTTGGAGAGATGTCTAGTCTTAGGAGGCATTTTCTGACACACGGGAAAAATCGCATGTATGTGAAGTATGTAATAGGAAATGTATACTTAAGTCTCATCTTCGGGAGCATTTTATGACACATACAGGGCAGAAACCGCATGTATATTAAATATGTAATAAGAAATTTGCACTAAATTCTACTCTTAGGAAGCATGTTCTGACACACAGGGAGAGAACTGCATATATGTGAGATATGTAATAAGCAATTTGCTGAAAAATCTATTCTTGTGGCTCATTGTCTGACCCACACAGGGGTAAAACCACAAGTATGTGAAATATGTAATAAGAAATTGGCACTGAGATCTACCCTTAGGTGCTATGTTCTCACACACACACAGGGAGAAAACTGCTTATGTGTGAAATATGCAATAAGCAATTTGCACTGAAATCTAATCATAAGGTTCATTGTCTGACCCATACAGGGGTAAAACTGCATGTATTTGAAATATGTAATAAGAAATTTGCATGCAAATATGATTTGGGTTGGGTTGTTTTACCTCTGAGCGGCACATTTTTGCACACCATGGGCTAAATGGCCAGGCCACATGGTCTCTGAAAGCTCAGAGAAAGTTGGAGGAGGGGACCCACTAGAACAGCTGTTGGGAGACAGATGGTAGCCTCCCATGAAGGCCATTCTGCATGTTCTTTAACGTGCACAGGTTATGACTCTCCTGCACATTTAGCCACGGCTTAACATCCCATCTAATGGAAGTCAGCCTTTCCAAGCCCATCTTTGTCCCCTACTAACCGTGGGCAGGGCGAGGAATTTTGCAGAGAAAAATCTCAACATTGACCCAGCTGGGACTCAAACCTGGGAACTACAGATTACGAGCCTGGCCCGCTACCGACTGAGCCACCCCTGCCACATGCAAATATGAACTTCAGAACCATTTTCTAAGAAACATGGGGAAAACCCATATGTATGTGATATATGTAAAAGGAAATTTGCATGCAAATTTCAACTTCAGAACCATTTTCTTATACACCAAAGGAAAACCCAAATATATGTGTGCTCTTTCAGTAAGGTGACACTGTGGTGTGTACTTCAGTCACATAAGGTATTCTCATAGTGTCCATCACAACTGATGAAGTCTCTGTGACTCACAGTGTCCATCTTCTTTCACCTTTTCACATAGTGTCACTTCACTGAAGAAGGAGCACTGGCCTTGCTCTGAAAAGCTTCCGAGTTTTCTCCTAAAACCTTTTAATATGCAATTAGTTTGAATCAAGAACTTAAAAAATTTATTGCTCAATGACAAAGAATTTTAATTTATGTTAATTTCTGAGCAAGAAGGTTTTCAATTGTGTATTTGAAGAGTGTTATTTAGTTTTCCAAATATCATTTGGCCTGCAGATTAATTTTAGTGAGGTTAGTTTGAAACTGCCCACCTCATTGTAATCTAAGATGTTTAGGTACACTTCATTATCCTATATGGAAATCTACAGTTATGTATGTGGCAACATAGCTGAACAAATGACCAATCTCTTGTACACTGCTACTTCAAGGGATTTCTGCCTAGCATCATCTTTGCTTAGTTCAAACTACATAAATCCCAAAATATTGTGTTGACTGAGAATCATTTAAGGTATGAGGTGTAATTTAATATGTGAAATGTAATAAAGTATGCAAATTTAAAATTCAGAACCCCACTGCACATAAATACATTTATTGTTTATGAAAGTATTTTTTTTTTGGATTTAAATTTAATGAGGCTTTATGTGCGAAATGAATTTTTTTCCTCAACTGATGTTTATGTTTAAATAACATCCCAGTATATATTTTTGTGTAATAATAAAAATATTTGTTCATTAGTAATGTGTATATGATAGTTCTGTATTAATTTTAGCATAAAGTAAATGTTAGAATTAAAGATATTTCCATTTCAATCTGGAATTGCAGAATATAGTACTTTCAAAACCCATAGAGAAAACGGTCTGATTATTTATATTCGGAATGAAATTTGTATTTAAATTGACTGTACTTTTATTTTAATTAAGTTTTGGATTTTTTTTATTTAAAACAGTTTATGAATAAGGCTTTTAAGTTGACAAATTTTGGGTGATTTAATAACAAATTCAATAAAAATAGGCTTATGCATTTAAAATGAAAATTCAGTACACTCATAATTGTCTTAATAGTTGGTGTCATAAATTATTAACATATTTTTGGAGTTGAATCTTTACTATTGTGAGAAATCACTGGAAAGCATTTTAATGTAGGTGTATTATACATGATTTCTCCACCAAAGTTTAAAGTTTTTTTAAAAACTGCCATTCTGACTCCTACACTGTTGACTTTGTTTTGTTAAGCAAATATTTTTTTTATTTTTGTGGAATGAATATTTTTTTAACGTAAAACAGCTATCTTCTGAACTCACAAATGTGTTTTTTGCAGTTTAAATGCTGCTATTGATATAATGTTTATTGTTTTATCCATAAAATGTTTTCTACTATTATCAGTGCAGTGTAAATAAACATTCAAAATCTTGTAATTGTTTGTTATTTTCGTATTCAACGAAATATATAAATAGTTCTGCTACACAGTAATTCTGTATGGAAATATTCATTACATTAAAAAAAAAGCAATATAAATTCCAAATAGTTTAAATGTGCTTTCTCTTAGTCATAAAAAAAGATCTTCCCGTATATAACGCTCAGTGAAACTGAGTATAGCACGTGAAAAGTAGGCTTGATTGCAGCGGCAGACGGTTTGTTTTGGGAGCAACATCATGGCGACCGCCCTGCTGCGTGAGCATCATAACCTTCGATAGGGAAAGCGTGTTAGGGCGTCTCCTCTCATTCCTACCTCCGTGGTTAAAGGTCTTCTATTAGCAGAACTAATGTTTTGGCTGTTCTTTCTTTTTATGGAGCGGAGTGTTTACTTCTCGAAAATTTGATGTAAAGCTTGTTTTCTTCATTTCATTTCGAAATTATAAAATAAATTCGAAATATTTTAATCCATAAAACAGGCAAGAATGTCTTTGCATTTTAAAGTTCCTGTATATTGTAATGTAATTCATATATATGTATTGATATTATTAACTTTAAACCATTTTTGAGCGATTACTCGTTTCATAAGAGTTTCAGAGCACTTCGTTGAAAAAAATTTGTCACCTTTGCTGCACTGGAATGAAGTAGGAGCTGTGCCATCGGATGTCTCCGTAAGCACGCTCTGCATAGATTTAGCTGAAATCTAAAGCTGGATCTGCTGATAAACTTTAGAAAAAAGATTTATATATTACCCGAGCCCTGATGAAAAAAAAAAAAGAAATTTCTCTAACAAAAACACTAAAAAAATTTTTGAAATTTATTACCCATTCCATTTTTTAATTCCTTGGTAATATAATGTTTAAATTGGCAGGCCATTCCTAATCAGCTGGCACTAGAGGCCTCTCCTCTTCCAGACGCTTGAAACCGGTTTAATCATGATCGAAAGCAGTATGTTACTCCCACAGAGCCACAAAGATGATTCAAACCGATGTAAGTACAAATTTTCATAACACTGCTTTCCATATAGATGCGTTTTTATCGTTAGCTTAATGATTTGCTATTATTAAAAAAGTAAGGAAAAATAGGTATTTCTGAAAACGGATAAATATTTAAGTACTGTAATATATTGGTTTCTAATGCTACTTCTAAAAAAGTTGCAGTGTGCATTAATGTACGCGTCTATTGATTTCCTGCGCCACCTATATTGCCTTTAAACTCTGTGTAAAGCTACAGCATTTTTTCCGTTCTTGACCCGCTTAACATGGCTCCTTGGCTGCCCCGTCAATCAGAGCAGATGCCGTCTCTAGTACCCGTATATTGCTCTGTGTCTAAGACCCACATTAATGCTCTTTTTTTTGTGCACCTTTAATGAAACCATTAAAATTGTTTTCCCGATTCCTAGAAGCATTTAAATGCAGTGTGCAGCAATTGGAAGGATTTTGAAACTTAGGAAAAGGATACCGAAAGAGTGGGATATGAAATGAGCAAGGAAACTTCTCTCCTAATGTGGAAGAATAATGTAGATTTCCTCATAAATGCAACTTCGTCATTTCAGTTACTAGAGGGCGCTCGGGTTCTGTACGATTGAAACGCTAGAAACGCTCCATGTGGAAACAAATTTGAAAGAAGTTGGTTATGTCACATATTTTCCGAAGTATTGACTTATTTTAGGATGAAATAATTTTCTAGTGTGATGACGAATTAAACTGCATGTAATGGTAGCTAGGTAGTCACTGGAAGGAGAGCTATGCACCAATCCCCTGTGATGATGCATAGAACCGGCCAGGCCTAGCACCTAATGTCCGACCCCGCCTTCTCGTGGTGCGGACCGTTAGTAACTTTCAAAAGAGATACTCTCTTGTGGAAGTGAACGGAAGGGGAGGGCTGCCAGATTAGTGTGGCCTACTGATCTGGACAACTATGGCTACTTTTCTTTTTTTTCTACCCTGCTGAGGAGTGGTCAACCACACAGGGTCCTGGTGCTGACCATATAAACCTACTGGACTGATATATGGCTCTGAGCTTGATTATGGATCCTGATTTTGCTGCACTGGTGGGCTTCTGTGGAGGGAAAATCTTCCGCTGTGTTTTCTGTTTGTTTGTGGGTTGACAGCCCCAAGTGAATAGATTCACAGGATATGTTTATCAGCTGGTGGATAATCCTGAGCAGAAGTCATCGCAGGCACCTGAACTCTTTGCTTCTATTGGCATCGTCAAATTCTACATTGGAGGAAGTCTTCCAGTGTAGATGGCTTCAGCCTTTAGTAGTGGGGGAACGGGTCTTTGCCCCATGTCTGAGTTTAGGGGGCTGTTTGATATTGTCGGCATTCCCTCTCTCAATAAACATAGTTTCTTTACACATCCCACTAACCATTTTCTCTCCATAGGTAGTTGGAATGTGAGGACTCTGCACAGAGCTTTTTCTCTTGAGTCCTCACACAAGAATTCCACCGTTATAATTTAGATATTCTCGGCTTCCAAGAGACCAGATGGACAGATAAAGGTCAGATTCTTAAAAATAATCTTAAATTTCTCTTTTCAGGGAGGGACGACAATAAGCATCACCAAGGCGTGGGTCTGCTTCTCAGCAGACATGCTAGTGATGCTCTTCTAGGATATGAGTGCATTAATGAAAGGTTTCTTACAGCAAAATTTCAGACAAGCGTTAAAGACTTGAATGTTATCTGCTGTTATGCCCCCACTGAGGATGCCGATGAGGATCAGAAGGATAGGTTTTATGAACAACTTCAGGATATTTTGAATTCTGTCAAGAAAGGAGATATTACCCCTGTTCTTGGTGACTTCAATGCCAAAGTTGGTACTGAATCTGACCTTTGGGGAGGAGTGATAGGCCCTTTTGGTATTGGTAGCTGCAATGGCAATGGGCAACGTCTCCTACAGGTAAGTAAACTAAACGGTTTCAGAATACCTAACACATATTACAAACACCGCGACATACATAAGTACACATGGGTTTCACCTGATGGGCTGCATATGAATATGATTGATTATATATTAATTAACAGCAAATGGGCTAGTTCTTTTAGAAACACCAGGGCATATAGGGGAGCTGAAATTGGATCTGACCATTACCTTGTTAAAAGTGTCTTGCAACTTAAACTTAAAAAGTGTTGTGCTAGGGTTAAAAAATTTGCTTTTAATACTGACGCTCTGAAAGACCCAGTTATAGCCAAAGCTTACCATGATAGGTTACTTAGTCATTATGACAGTCATGGTATGCTTACTACTGAAGTTTAGGAAGAATGGGATCATTTTAAACAGGCTTTTTTGGACACTAACAGTACTCTTTTAGGGAAAAAGGAGCAGAAGAGACAGAATTATCTGAGTGATAAGGCACCTGAGCTTATTTCGGAAAGAAAGAACTGCAGGAATGTCCTTAAGCAATACCCTACTAGTCCTAATAGAAAGCATTACAGAGAACTTAATAAACGTGTAAAAGATCAGTTAGCTGCTGATAAGAATTGTTGGCTTGATCGTTTGGCTGACAAGGCCGAGGAAGCAGTTAGACAGCACAACAGCAGAGAGCTGTACCAGATAGTTAACGTTTTGTGTTGTAGAAAACGGACAGGTATACAGGGATTGAAGGATAAACAAGGTAAGGTTATAGAAGGGGAGGATTCTGTCATGGCTAGGTGGGCTGAGCATTTCAGCGATATTCTAAACAATGCGGTTAGTTCTATTCCCATTGTTTGCAATAATGATAGATGCATTAGTGGCTTTAATGTTGGCCCTATAACACAATCTGAAGTTATTTTGGCTGTTTCTAAACTTAAACTTCATAAATCCCCAGGTGTAGATGAAATTATTACAGAAATGCTTAGAGCTGGAAATGTTTCGTTTACCACTTGGATCACTGAAATTCTGAATATCTTTTATGATAAAGGCATGGTTCCTAAGGATTTTACCAGAGCTATTGTTATCCCTATTTTCAAAAAAGGTGATCGCAGTTCTTGTGATAACTATAGGGGTATTAGCCTACTCTCTGTTCCAGGTAAAGTTCTTTCCATGATTGTGCTTAATAGAATTAAATATCTGGTTGACAGTCAATTGCGTGATGAGCAATGTGGATTCAGAAGTGGTAGGAGATGTGTGGATCAGATATTTTCGCTTACGCAGATTCTTGAGAAATGTTTAGAGTTTCAGAAACCTTTGGTTGCTAGCTTTGTTGATTTCAAAAAGGCTTTCGACTCTGTTCATCGTCATAATTTTTGGTTGATTGTGAAATCATATGGTATACCAGACAAGTTAGTTAACATAATGAAAGCTCTCTATAATAACACTGAGTCGTGTGTGAGAGTTGGTAAGTCTTGTAGCAATTGGTTTAGCATTACTTCTGGTGTTCGACAAGGGTGCATTTTGTCTCCTTTTCTCTTCTGTTTCGTTATTGATTATGTTATGGGAAATTCACTTGAAGGGAAAGATTTTGGCCTTAAATGGGCTGGAGATACGAAAATTTCTGATTTAGATTATGCTGATGATTTAGCCCTTTTGGCAAATGATGTTGATGAGATGAACTCTTTCATTCGAGCTGTTGATGAGACTGGTAGTAGAGTAGGTTTGGTTATAAACAGAGAGAAAACTAAAGTGATGAAAATTGGTCAGGCAGGCTGTGATTCAGTTAATCTTAATGGTTGCAGTCTTGAGCAGGTGACACAGTTTAATTATCTTGGGAGCTATGTAACCGATAATGGTGATGTGCGGCATGAGATTAACAGACGAATAGGGATTGCTGCCGGGACTTTTAAGAATCTATGGAGAGTGTGGAGAAATAGGCGTATACACCTAAAGACTAAAATTAGGCTGTATAATTGTTTGGTTCTTTCTAGGGTTAGTTATGGTAGTGAAACTTGGACACTATGTAAACAAGATAACAGGAAACTAGATGCTTTTGATTCCAGATGCTTATGCAGTATCTTGGGCATTAAGTGGTTCAACTTTGTAACTAATGATGAGGTTAGGCAAAGGAGTTTGCAACCTCCTTTAAGCAGCATATTGTGCAGAGAGAGACTCCGTTGGTTTGGCCATGTTGCCCGTATGAATAATTCTAGATTGGCGAATACGGTTATGAACAGTGTGCCTAAAGGCCTCAGAAAGAAGGGGAGACCTAGGATGCGGTGGGCAGACAATGTCAAACAGGACCTTGTTAGAATTGGTGTGCAGTGGCCAGATGCAGTAGATGTAGCTCAGGATAGACTTGCTTGGAGAACTAAATTGCACGGTCTGGTTGGACCTCAGTAGCCCATGGCTGCTTGAGGATGATGATGATGATGATGATGAAACCTCGAGCTTTTTGGGTGGAAGAAAAATCCTGCATATAACAAGTCTTTTTTATATTTCTCTATAACTTAGAAATTAAATAAGAAATCAAAGATATATACATTTTACTTTAAGAAAGAAAGAAAAAATATCTGGCAACCTTCGCGTACAATATATGTACAGTTGCTCAAAAAAATATCCGAACACTATGGTTGATTACAGAATTCAGAAAAAAATATCTGGAGCGTGTACAGCAAATGTACACGCTCCAGTTACCGTTCACAGCACACTGGAGCGTGTGCAGTAACTGCACACGCTCCAATTTGCTGTGAACGGTAACTGCACACGCACAATATTTCTGTGAGTGGCATACTTCATTTAATGGGGGGTATGTTTTGTAACAAACAACAAGAACCTCCTTGGCAGTTCAATACCTTGGTTTTTCCTACAGTAAAGAGTCCGCATTTATGAAAGAATCGTTTTGACCGTTCTGTTGTTTGCAGAATTGTAAGTGAACATGCCCGATGACGGAAAGAGACGTGAATTTGCATTGGGTACATCCGGGGATCGTTTTTCGAAGCCAACCGATAACAATGGAGGAACAACAGTTGTTTTTTCGAATTCCAATTGTGACGTAGCGAAAACAGTATACGATGCGAAAGTCTTCAGAAAGCACTGTTGCCTCACATATAGGTATTGGAGTTGTCCTTTGTTGTCAGATTGACAATTTTCCGTTTCGGTTCATTCGTCCTATTTCAGCCATCGGTCCGTCCGATCTGATGTACGTTTCCGAGATTAAAATGCTTTTTAACCCAATTGTTCAATTGTCTAGTTGATTGCTAATGGGCTGAGACACATCTTTTCTGATTCAATCAATGCTTAGATGTCAAAAAAAAAATTATTTCCGACGTAGGGGGATTCGAACCGTCTTAAGAAACTTCAGCAAAACTGAAGAATAGTGAAAGAATTCTTTACACAAAGTTCTAAAATACAAACTTATTTTATTAAACACTTTGGTACAATAATAGTTGTTACTAAGATTCTTCTGAAGTCAATTTTTCTTGTTGGCATTCTTATCGCTAAATACTCAAATAACTCATTGAATACTGAACGAATAGTGTTGAAAATCGAGATATTGATTTAATTGAGATCTTTATCTGCAATCGCATTTTTCAAAACAAAAAAAAAACGTATTTTAGCAGTTATAGAGCTTCGACGTTAGCTTTCCATTTGACCTAACATAGGGATTTTCTTTATGGAAAATAGTGGAGTTGTTTCTAGCAATCTCTACTGGGTTGATTTACTTCTGAGCGGCAATATTTTACACAAAATGGGCTAAATGGCAAGATCACAAGGACACCAAAGGTTCATAGAAGGCTGGGGGAGCTGACCCATTGGAAATCTAAAAAAGCACCACAGAAAAATTTCCTTAGAAATAAATGAGGCCAGATTACCAAAAGGGCAAGTCACACGTACAGTCCCTGAAAAAAAATATCCGAACAATATGGTTGATTAGAGAATTCAGAAAAAATATCTGGCAACGATTTTTTTTTGGAAATTAGTGATCTGGCAACCTTCGTGTCGCGTGACACGAAGGTTGTGAACAGGGCCCCCTAGTGGTGGAAAAGGGTTGCTCCAAAGTAACTATAAAGTCTGAAAACACTAGGTCCCATAGAAAGAGAACAAAGGTAAAAATAATCTGATTGTCAAAATGGACGGAAAGCAAGAGAGAAAAAGACATTTTACCCAGAAAGGTAAAAAAAAAGGACCCATTACTAATGTCCAAAGTAGCGTCACGTGACCTAAAGTTTCATTACTTGACGGATTCGTTCTCATTTGGCTTTCGCTCACCCCCTGAACACGACGAATTCCGCCTGTTTCCGCCTTGGGCCAGAGAACAAAACGCGCGTCGTGTGAAAGGTTTAGAAATCCACCTACCAGGCAATTTGCTTATATAGTAGGTAATTGGAGCCTTTATAAATTAGAGGTAGCTAATATTTTCAAAGTTTCGTCGCCAATAATAAGGAATCTGGCAAAGCAAAAAATCTGACCAGGGGTCGTCCGTTGAAGACCACCGAGATCCAATCACATTTAAATCTTAAGATGTCAACGGATTCGATTGGATACGTAATTTCACCTTTATTCTACACTCTCTGGCATACGAAGTACATTGCACATCAGATCTACGCATAACTAGGACGTCTACACATGAATTGCCATATAAGGACGGGATCGATGACGTCATACATAAGTAGCCAATTAGTTCAAACCTTAAGGGTATAGTTATCCTAATTTAGACTCCGTTAGAATACTACAGCGCATTTAATTTGCCCCTACCTATGACGTCACACATAACTACTGCACGTACATTTGTCATGTACACCAATATGCCATATTAGGACAGCCTTATCACGTGACACAGAATCAGCCAATCAGAAGACAGATCTCATTATCAAAATTTATGACAGGCAATCATTTCAAACTACAGGGATCACATGACTCCATACTTACAATATTTTTTTTAAAGTCCAGCCACCCACCCCTCCGATGGCACCATGCTTTCTATGGGGCTCCTCACTTGAACTCTTCACATGTTAACCTATGGGTAATCTGGGTCAAACAGTCACCAAGTCTAGCCATGAAATAAATCAATTAATTATTTATTTTTCGACTACGGTTATTCTGCAGATATAGGAATATGGCATTCTTCATGTTTTTACAAAGACGGATGCCTACAGGGCAGAGCAATGTAAGGATTTTAACATCTCTTTTAAACAATTCTAGAGCCTTTTCCATGGGAATTTCACTCTTTTCTTTTTTCATATAACACTCCGCAAAGGATTAATATACTTTTTAAATACTTTCCGAATAATTTTCTTCAATTTCATGCGTAGTATAGTTTCACGGTTTTATAGAAATACAGTTTCCCAATAAGAACCACTTATTGATTTCGGTTTGTCATCTTTAGAGATGTGGTAGAAAGTTTTATTGATAAATAACAGCGTTTTTCTTGCAATCTCACATTTGAGTCACTTTATAGTTAGAGTGTTTTTCAAATCCATTATTATTATTCAGTGCATTAATTTATTTCAATTTCTAAATGCAAATGTTTATTGTAGGAACGAAGAAGGCGTTTGAATACTTCTAGACAGGTAGAGGGATACTCTTAAAATCTCTGCAATTTATTGGAAAAAGGTTAATTCTTCCCAAATAACATTTAAAACTTTACCATTTTACCTATTTCGAGGCAAAATTTTGAAAAGTACGTTCGAATTGACATTAGAAGTTAATCTTCTACTGCTACATTATTTAGCAAACTCTGTTTTCGTTGCCAGATCTTGCTAACATGTTATGCAGACGATAATTCATTAATTTTATTAGAAAAGCTTCGTCTGATCGGTATTTTATTGCAGAGAATGGGATAAATGGCCCTAGGGCTAAGATATTAACTTAACCCTAGGGAGCAGGTATAACTCCTGTACACGAAGCTAGAGAAATTGATATTTCAAGAAAAAAATTAAATTGAATTTCACATTTGAAGAATGATTTTAATACTTGATCATTTGAAATTATTTTTGTTGAATCAACTTCTATAAGTAAAACAAGCAGAAAAATCACTTAAAATAGGCCAAAGGGTAAATATTACAAATTTTTAAAATCATTAAATACTAAATTATTAATAAATAAACCGTTTCACGACTTTTTCTTCAATAAATGATTAGATACCAATTTTTGATGCAAACCATTAATAGCTAATTCTAACGAATATAAATTATAATATTAATATAATTGAATAATAATAAGTAATTACAGAAGGATTTAAAACTAATTTCCATCTGTACAACAATGACTTGATTTTACATTAAGACTCTATGGAAGCTCAACTACCTGTACATCGTTTGGAACTGTCTGTTTTCGTTGCCAGATCTCGCCAACAAACTATGCAGATGAAAATTCATTTATTTTATTCCAGAAGCCGTTCTTTCGTCTGATCATTTGAAAATAATTGCCCTTAGAGTTCAAAATACTGATGGATTCAGTTATTGCCCACAGCTTGAAAGTTTAAAAAGGGTGCTTTAAAACAATTTTTTTTTTTATTTACAAGAATTTAAAAAAGCTATTTTATTAAGAATATTCTGGAGATCTGCGTCATGTCATAGAGAGCAAAGATACCTCGTTTGGATTATTTTAGTAAATAAGAGGTAAAAAATCCTTAACTAGAAAAATAATTTATATTTATAAAATAGAGATTAAAAATGAATAATAGTTGAACAAACAAAAGGAATTGGGTTGTTTTTCCTGTGAGGACATGTTTTGTACACAATGTGCTAAATGGACAGGTCACAAGCACCCCGAGAACTTAAAGAAGTTTGGGGAAGAAGGGCCCATTGGACAACCGTTGGGAGACAGATAGTAGTCTCTTATCAAAACCATCCAGCGTGTTGTTTAATGTGTATAATAAAAAAATAAAATAAATACCCCCTCAAGCAGCTGCTTGCCACAGAGGTCTGACAGGAGCCTGTCAGTTTATATCCCACAGTAGGAGTTCTGAGAGGATGGCAGGACCTCAGCAGAAAAACGACACACACATCCATGCCTAATCCGCGACTCGAACCCAGGTCCCTTAGATCAGTAGTCAAGCGTGCTAACCACTCCGCCATGGGACGGCTAATGTGTATAGTCACTCAAAAAATTATCGGAACCCTATGGTTGATTACAGAATAGAGAAAAAATATCCGGCAAAGATTTTTTTTAGAAATTTCGTGTACAGTACACGAAGATTGCCACATCTCCAATTTCTAAAAAAATCGTTGCCAGATATTTTTCTGAATTCTGTAATCAACGATAGTGTTCGGATATTTTTTTGAGTGACTGTACATGTATTGTACACGAAGGTTTCCAGATCACTAATTTGTAAAATAAAATCGTTGCCAGATATTTCTTCTGAATTCTGTAATCAACCATACTGTTCGGATATTTTTTGTGCAACTGTACATATATTGTACACGAAGGTTTCCAGATTACTAATTTGTTAAAAAAATTGTTGCCAGATATTTTTTCCGAATTCTGTAATCAACCATAGTGTTCGGATATTTTTTGGAGCAACTGCACATGTATTATACACGAAGGTTGCCAGATCACTAATTTGTAAAAAAAATCATTGCCAAATATTTGTTCGGAATTCTGTAATCAACCATAGTGTTCGGGTATTTTCTTGAGCGACTGTACACGAAGGTTGCCAGATCTCTACTTTGTAACAAAAATTGTTGCCAGATATTTCTTCTGAATTCTGTAATCAACAGTAGTGTTCGGATATTTTATTGAGTGACTGTATACGAAGGTTGCCAGATCGCTAATTTGTAAAAAAATAAATCGTTAACATATATTTTTTCTGAATTCTGTAATCAACCGTAGTGTTCGGATACTTTTTTGAGCGACTGTACATGGAGGTTTCGGAGGTAAAATCTCAGCGCTGCCCCAGCTGGGACTCGAACCTGGGAAATGCAGATTACGAGCCTAGCGCGCTACCGACGGAGCCCCGCCCCGATGAGTAAGTCTAATATAGTGCGGATTCTAGGCTTTTCGGGGCGTGTGTCTCTCGCGGATTGGGTACTTTTTATATGTGGGCCCTGCGGTTTCCCGTTGCAAGGGGCTTTGCGGCAAGTCTTCCCCTTGTGAGTTGGGGACTATTTTGCACGGGCCCTGTGGTTCACTCTGTGGAGGGTTTTGAGGCTTGCCCTATGTATAGAATGAAAGAGATTGAAAACTATGAAGAAAGGTGAAAAGAGTGATTAGAAGTTGAGATATAGCTCATCCGTATGTTAATTGAATGAGATTAGGCTTAGTGAAATTAAAATGTAATAAAAAAGTCCTTTCACTCCATTGAAAGTATTTAAAAAGAGTATCGATCCTTTGCGGAGTATGGGATAAAAGAGTAAAAATTGAAATTATTATAAAAAAACGCTCCAGAATTGGTTAAAAAAGTCTCATCCTACTTACATCCCTGTCTGCCTGTAAGCATCCATGTTTTTAAAGACATGAAGAATGCCATATCCCTATACCGCAGAATAAGAGTAGTAGAGATATAAATAATTAATTAATTCATTAATATAGTGGCTAGACTTAGTGAGTGTTTGACCCAGATTACCCATAGGTTAACATGTGAGGAGTGCAATTGAGGAGCTCCTTAGAGAAAGCATGGTGCCATCGCAGGGGCGGGGCAATTTTTACTGTCCGTATACCAAAACACTAGGATAAATATACAATGATTAAGGTTTGAATTGATTGGTTAATTGAAATCACGTAACAAACCTGATTGGCTAATAAATTGTGACGTCATAAGGCTGTACATTTATATGTATAAGGAGATTGAAATGCTCAGATTGAGTGCGCCTATGTATTATCATAGGATACATATTGGGATAACTATACCCTGATGTCATCGTTAAGGTTTGAAATGATTGGTTATTTATATATGTGACGTCATAGATATGTCCTTATATGACAATTCATGTGTAAAGGTCCTAGGTATGCGCAGATCTCATGTGCAATGTACTTCGTATGTTGCAGACTGCAGAATAGAGTAGTTCCGAACTGAAATGAAGTATCCAATAAAATCCGTTGGCATCTGAAGGTTTAAATGTGCTTGGTTAAAAATAATTATTGAATTATCTTTTTTAAATATGGAAGCTTTAAAGTTAAAAATATATTTAAATACTTTAATTAGTCCATTTGGTGACTCCCATGATTCCGTATTCTGAGGTATAGGAAATACTAGTAGTAAGTCACTGACAGTTAGGAGCCATTTTAACCCTTTCTTAATCAGCTTCCTGAGCTGTGACTGGTTACAAATATTTATTTATCTATCTCGTTAGGGATAAAATCTCTATCCCTTCAGTCCTGCTAGTAAGAAAAGAATGCGTGATCCGAATTATCATGAAACGCCCCTCATTTTTTTAAGCCCAGTGAGACCGAATGCGTCCAGTTAATCTCATTGGTTGAAAATTATAAGTGCGTTCTTATCATAGGAAATCCTTTACATTGAAAAAAGGGCGAGAACTTTAAATCTACCTCTACCACGTAGAACCAATGGGACTCCAGTACTCTGAAATGCTGAATGCTGATTGGCTGATGCTAACTTCTTAAATATTAGAGGTAGCTCTATCGTGTGACCCCTTTTCTGAAACGTCTCGTCGAGACGCATCCGATTCCGAACCCGGATTCGACCCGGAACGTGCGGTTTTCGAGATTTTAACAGTTTAAAATTCATTTTAAACTTTTTAAACATTGAGTTTAGAGCCTCGTCTTCAATATTGGAGTGAAGTAATTTGACGTAGATCCCGAATCACGTAGTCCGAACCCCCTATCTCGAACGGTTCGAGCATTATAAAGATTTTTCCCTAGCACTAATGTCCATAGGATAACATTAGGTTTTCGATCCAGCTTTTCCCTGTACTTTAAAATTACCAAGAAATCTCATTTGCTCGAGGCCATCTTTATAACCCTTTACCCATAATTCAAAGGGTGACGAACCTCATTCGTTGGCGAACGTCATTTACCAGGTTTCATGTTTCACTTTGAAATGTTGTTCTCCCTCGGTTTTGGTTTCTAAAAAAATTTGAGGTGGTTTCCTTCATGTTATTTCTATGGGAATTTTGAATGTCTTTTAAAAAAAAAACCTACTTGACCTATCTTTATGAAATTCGTGCATAATTAGATCTCGGTGACCTCTAACCGATGATCCTTGATAAGATTTTTGCGTTACCAGATTCCTCATTTTTTATGACGCAACTTTCAAAATATTACCTACCGCTACTTAAAAAATGCCCTGAAGACCTACTATATAAGCATATTGGCTGTGGAGCCCATTTCGAAGACTCTCCTCCACGAGCCGTTTTGTTCGAAACCACGACGCCGTAGTCTGGTGGTAAACAGCGGAGCAACTCGTGTTTGGGGGGGGGGTAGGGAGGACGCGCGATCATCACGGTCCGTCCACACGCCGTGATGAGCTAGCCCCCGAAGTAACCAGTGGTGCCTGCGCAGGGCCTGGGCATTTGGCAGCCTGGGATCCAGCGTAGGCAACACTGGCTGGCGCTGGTACGAAGATGTCATCATCATCATCATCCTCAAGCAGCCATGGGCTACGGAGGTCAAACCAGACCATGCAATTTAGTTCTCCAAGCAAGTCTATCCTGAGCTACATCTGCTGCATCCGGCCACTGCACACCAATTCTAACAAAGTCCTGTTTGACATTGTCTGCCCACCGCATTCTAGGTCTCCCCTTCTTTCTGAGGCCTTTAGGCACACTGTTCATAACCCTATTCGCCAATCTATAATTATCCATACGGGCAACATGGCCAAACCAACGGAGTCTCTCTCTGCACATTATGCTGCTTAAAGGAGGTTGCACACTCCTTTGCCTAACCTCATCATTAGTTACAAAGTTAAACCACCTAATGCCAAAGATACTGCGAAAGCATCTGGAATCAAAAGCATCTAGTTTCCTGTTATCTTGTTTACAAAGTGTTCAAGTTTCACTACCATAACTAACCCTAGAAAGAACCAAACTATTATACAGTCTAATTTTACTGTTTAGGTGTATACGCCTATTTCTCCACACTCTCCATAGATTCTTAAAAGTCCCGGCAGCAATCCCTATTCGTCTGTTAATCTCATGCCGCACATCACCAGTATCTGTTACATAGCTCCCAAGATAATTAAACTGTGACACCTGCTCAAGACTGCAACCATTCAGATTAACTGAA
Source organism: Ryuthela nishihirai (assembly GCA_038380435.1). Lineage (NCBI taxonomy): Eukaryota > Metazoa > Arthropoda > Arachnida > Araneae > Heptathelidae > Ryuthela > Ryuthela nishihirai. The sequence goes on from JAWZYU010000092.1 coordinate 596,726, forward strand.
TCACAACCTGCCTGACCAATTTTCATCACTTTAGTTTTCTCTCTGTTTATAGCCAAACCTACTCTACTACCAGTCTCATCAACGGCTCGAATGAAAGAGTTCATCTCATCAACATCATTTGCCAAAAGGGCTAAATCATCAGCATAATCTAAATCAGAAATTTTCGTATCTCCAGCCCATTTAAGGCCAAAATCTTTCCCTTGAAGTGAATTTCGCATAACATAATCAATAACCAAACTAAAGAGAAAAGGAGACAAAATGCACCCTTGTCGAACACCAGAAGTGATGCTAAACCAATTGCTACAAGCCTTACCAACTCTCACACCCGACTCAGTGTTATTATAGAGAGCTTTCATTATGTTAACTAACTTGTCTGGTATACCATATGAAATCACAATCAACCACAAATTATGACGATCAACAGAGTCGAAAGCCTTTTTGAAATTAACAAAGCTAGCAACCAAAGGTTTCTGAAACTCTAAACATTTCTCAAGAATCTGCCTAAGTGAAAAAATCTGATCCACACATCCCCTACCACTTCTGAATTCACATTGCTCATCACGCAATTGCCTGTCAACCAGATTCTTAATTCTATTAAGCACAATCATGGAAAGAACTTTACCTGGAACAGAGAGTAGGCTGATACCCCTATAGTTATCACAAGAACTGTGATCACTTTTTTTGAAAATAGGGATAACAATAGCTCTGGTAAAATCCTTAGGAACCATGCCTTTATCATAAAAGATATTCAGAATTTCAGTCATCCAAGTGGCAACCGAAACATTCCCAGCTCTAAGCATTTCCGTAGTAATTTCATCTACCCCTGGGGATTTATGTAGTTTAAGTTTAGAAACAGCCAAAATAACTTCAGATTGTGTTATAGGGCCAACATTAAAGCCACCAATGCATCTATCATCATTGCAAACAGTGGGAGTAGAACTAACTACATTGTTTAGAACATCACTGAAATGCTCAGCCCATCTAGCCATCACACAATCCTCCCCTTCTCTAACCTTACCTTGTTTATCCTTCAATCCTTGTATACCTGTTCGTTTTCTACCACACAAAACATTAACTATCTGGTACAGCTCTCTGCTGTTGTACTGTCTAACTGCTTCCTCGGCTTTATCAGCCAAACCATCAAGCCAAAGATTCTTATCTGCAGCTAACTGATCTTTTACACGTTTATTAAGTTCTCTGTAATGCTTTCTATTAGGACTAGTAGGGTATTGATTAAGGACATTCCTGCAGTTCTTTCTTTTCAAAATAAGCTCAAGTGCCTTATCACTCAGATACTTCTGTCTCTTCTGTTCCTTTTTTCCTAAAAGAGTACTGTTAGTGTCCAAAAAAAGCCTGTTTAAAATGATCCCATTCTTCCTCAACTTCAGTAGTAAGCAAACCATGACTGTCATAATGACTAAGTAACCTATCATGGTAAGCTTTGGCTATAACTGGATCATTCAGAGCTTCAGTATTAAAAGTAAATTTTTTAACCCTTGCACAACACTTTTTAAGTTTAAGTTGCAACACACTTTTAACAAGGTAATGGTCAGATCCAATTTCAGCTCCCCTATGTGCCCTGGTATTTCTAACAGAACTAGCCCATTTGCTGTTAATTAATATGTAATCAATCATATTCTTATGCAGCCCATCAGGTGAAACCCATGTGTACTTATGTATGTCGCGGTGTTTGTAATAAGTGTTAGTTATTCTGAATCCATTGAGTTTACTTACCTGTAGGAGACGTTGCCCATTGCCATTGCAGCTACCAATATCAAAAGGGCCTATTATTCCTCCCCAAAGGTCAGAGTATGTATCAACTTTGGCATTGAAGTCACCAAGAACAAGGATAATATCTCCTTTCTTGACAGAATTCATAATATCCTGAAGTTGTTCATAAAACCTATCCTTCTGATCCTCATCGGCATCCTCAGTGGGGGCATAACAGCAGATAACATTCAAGTCTTTAACGCTTGTCTGAAATTTTGCTGTAAGAAACCTTTCATTAATGCACTCATATCCTAGAAGAGCATCACTAGCATGTCTGCTGAGAAGCAGACCCACGCCTTGGTGATGCTTATTTTCGTCCCTCCCTGAAAAGAGAAATTTAAGATTACTTTTAAGAATCTGACCTTTATCTGTCCATCTGGTCTCTTGCAAGCCGAGAATATCTAAATTATAATGATGGAATTTTTGTGTGAGGACATCAAGAGAAAAAGCTCCGTGCAGAGTCCTCACATTCCAACTACCTATGGAGAGAAAATGGTTAGTGGGATGTTTAAAGAAACTATGTTTATTGAGAGAGGGAATGCCGACAATATCAAATAGCCCCCTAATCGCAGACATGGGGCAAAGACCCGTTCCCCCACCACTAAAGGCTGAAGCCATCTACAGTGGAAGACTTCCTCCAATGTAGAATTTGACGATTCCAATAAAAGCAAAAAGTTCAGGTGCCTGCGATGACTTCTCTCAGGATTATCCACCAGCTCATAAACATATCCTGTGAATCTATTCACTTGGGGCTGTCAACCCACAAACAAAAAGAAAACACAGCGGAAGATTTTCCCTCCACAGAAGCCCACCAGTGCAGCAAAATCAGGATCCATAATCAAGCTCAGAGAAATATATCTGTCCAGTCCAGTGGGTTTATATGGTCAGCATCAGGACCCTGTGTGGTTGATCACTCCTCAGCAGGGTAGAAAAAAAAAAGTAGCCATAGTTGTCCAGATCAACAGGCCACACTAATCTGGCAGCCCTCCCCTTCCGTTCACTTCCACAAGAGAGTATCTCGTTTGAAAGTTACTAACGGTCCGCACCACGAGAAGGCGGGGTCGGACATTAGGTGCTAGGCCTGGCCGGTTCTATCTATCATCACACGGGATTGGTGCATAGCTATCCTTCCAGTGACTACCAAGCTACCATAAAACTTTCTACCTCATCTCTAAGTTGACAAACCGAAATCAATATCTGGTTCTTATTGCGAAACTGTATTTCAATAAAACCGTGAAACTATACTACGCATGAAATTGAAGAAAAATATTCGGAAAGTATTAAAAAAGTATATCAATCCTTTGCGGAGTGTTATATAAAAAAGAAAAGAGTGAAATTCTGATGAAAAAGGCTCTAGAATTGTTTAAAAGAGATGTGAAAACCCTTACAATGCTTTGCCCTGTAGGCATCCATCTTTGTAAAAACATGAAGAATGCCATATTCCTCTATCTGCAGAATAACCGTAGTCGAAAAATAAATAATTAATTGATTTATTTCATGGCTAGACTTGGCGACTGTTTGACCCAGATTACCCATAGGTTAACATGTGAAGAGTTCAAGTGAGGAACTCCATAGAGAAAGCATGGTGCCATCGGAGGGGTGGTTGGCTGGACTTTAAAAAAAAAAATTTGTAAGTATGGAGTCATGTGATCCCTGTAGTTTGAAATGATTGGCTGTCATAAATTTTGATAATGAGGTCTGTCTTGTGATTGGCTGATTCTGTGTCACGTGATAAGGCTGTCCTTATATGGCATATTGGTTCCTTATATGGCATATTGGTGTACATGTCAAATGTATGTGCAGTAGTTGTGTGACGTCATAGGTATGCGCAGATTGAATGCGTTGTAGTATTTAAACGGAGTATAAATTAGGATAACTATACCCTTAAGGTTTCAACTGATTGGCTACTTATGTATGACGTCATCGATCTGTCCTTATATGGCAATTCGTGTGTAGACGTCCTAGGTATGCGCAGATCTGATGTGCAATGTACTTCGTATGCCAGAGAGTGTAGAATAGAGGTGAAATTAAGTATCCAATCGAATCCGTTAACATCTTAAAATTTAAATGTGATTGGATCTCGGTGACCTCTAACGGACAACCCCTGGTGAGATTTTTTGCGTTGCCAGATCCCTTAATATTGGCGACAAAACTTTGAAAATATTAGCTACCGCTAATTTATAAAGGCTCCAATTACCTACTATATAAGCAAATTGCCTGGTAGGTGGATTTCGAAACCTTTCACACGACGCGCGTTTTGTTCTCTGGCCCAAGGTGGAAACAGGCGGAATTCGTCGTGTTTGGGGGGTGAGCGAAAGCCAAGTGAGAACGAATCCGTCAAGTAATGAATCTTAGGTCACGTGACTCTACTTTCGACATTAGTAAAGTGTCCTTTTTTTTTTACCTTTCTGGGTAAAATGTCTTTTTCTCTCTTGCTTTCCGTCCATTTTGAAAATCAGTTTTTTTTTACCTTTGCTCTCCTTCTATGGGACCTAGGGTTTTCAGACTTTATAGTCAATTTGGGCAACCCTTTTCCACCACTAGGGAGCACTCTTCACAACCTTCGTGTCACGCGATACGAAGGTTGCCAGATCACCAATTTCTAAAAAAAATCGTTGCCAGATATTTTTTCTGAATTCTCTAATCAACCATATTGTTCGGATATTTTTTTTTCAGGGACTGTACGTGTGACTTGCCCTTTTGGTAATCTGGCCTCTTTTATTTCTAAGGGAATTTTTCAGGGGTGCTTTCTTACATTGCCAGTGGGTCAGCTCCCCCAGCCTTCTGTGAACCTTTGGGGTCCTTGTGATCTTGCCATTTAGCCCATTGTGTGCAAAAAATTGCCGCTCAGAAGTAAATCAATCCAGTAGAGATTGTTAGAAACAACTCCACTATTTTCCATAAAGAAAATCCCTATGTTAGGTCAAATGGAAAGCTAACGTCGAAGCTCTATAACTGCTAAAATAATTTTTTTTTTCGTTTTGAAAAATGCGATTGCAGATAAAGATCTCAATTTAATCAATATCTCGATTTTCAGCAATATTCGTTCAGTATTTAATGAGTTATTTGTATATTTAGGTACAAGAATGCCAACGAGAAAAATTGACTTCAGAAGAATCTTAGTAACAAGTATTATTGTATCAAAGTGTTCAATAAAATAAGTTTGTATTTTAGAACTTTGTGTAAAGAATTCTTTCACTATTCTTCACTTTTGCTGAAGTTTCTTAAGACGGTTCGAATCCCCCTACGTCGGATATGATTTTTTTTTTTTGACATCTAAGGATTGATTGAATCAGAAAAGATGTGTCTCAGCCCTATCGCAATCAACCAGACAATTGAACAATTGGGTTAAAAAGCATTTTAATCTCGCAAACGTGTACATCAGATCTGACGGACCGATGGCCGAAATAGGACGAATGGACCGAAACGGAAAATTGTCAATCTGACAACAAAGGACAACTCCAATACCTATATGTGAGGCAAGAGTGCTTTCTGAAGACTTTCGTATCGTATACTGTTTTCGTTACGCCACAATTGGAATTCTAAAAAACAACTGTTCTTCCTCCATTGTTATCGGTTGGCTTCGAAAAACGATCCCCTTATGTAACCAATGCAAATTCACGTCTCTTTCCTTCATCGGGCATGTTCACTTACAATTCTGCAAACAACAGAACGGTCAAAACGATTCTTTCATAAATGCGGACTCTTTACTGTAGGAAAAACCAAAGGTATTGAACTGCCAAGGAGGTTCTTGTTGTTTGTTACAAAACATACTCCCCATTAAATGAAGTATGCCACTCACAGAAATATTGAGCGTGTGCACTTACCGTTCACAGCAAACTGCACACGCTCCAGTTTGCTGTGAACGGTAACTGGAGCGTGTACAGTTGCTGTACACGCTTAAGATATTTTTTCTGAATTCTGTAATCAACCATAGTGTTCGGATATCTTTTGAGCAACTGTACATGTATTGTACGCGAAGGTTGCCAGATATTTTTTTTCTTTCTTTCTTAAAGTAAAATGTATATATCTTTGATTTCTTATTTAATTTCTAAGTTATAGAGAAATATTAAAAAGACTTGTTATATGCAGGATTTTTTTCCACCCAAAAAGCTCGAGGTTTACAGATTGAACGTTTCTCATGGATATAACACGAAAAATCAGTAGAAGGTTTCTATAGATGGATGCTATATTTTCATGAATTTAATATCCTATTATTATAAGTATATATGTGTAAGAAAATATCTATAGGCTTTGGAGAGAAAAAATTTAAATGCATTTGCTTTAAATGGAACGGTTTCAGAATAACTGTGATTTTAAATACTTATTCAAATATTACGAAGTTATTAGAGATTTTCCTAAAGAACACATCCAAGTGAAGCGGCATTGCTAACAAACACCTGCAGAAGCGTTTCCCTCGATTGACATTTCTCGAGCTGCGCGAGGATCTATTTATAGCTCTGTCGGAAGAATTAGTTTGTTGTAACATGTAAATGGTAATGGCTTTCTTAAAGTTATGGAGAGCTGTGACGTCATCTCTGTAAAGTTACCTCTGAGCATGTAAATAGGAAAAAGGTTTGGTTTGTATTCTTACAAACGTAAAAGTGAAATATATAATTTGATAAAGATTTCTTTTTTATTAAGAGAAAGACAAAAATATCTGTATATTATTTAAAAGTAGTTAATAGTCGTCAAAGATAAGAGAGTGAAATTATAAGCTCTAGAATAAAAATAATAATAGTTTTGAAAGCGATGAAGATTGCCAGATGCACGTGAACAATAAGGAAAGTGAATCAATGAATAATTGAATATTTCTGATGGCTAAGAGTTGAATATTGTTCGAAGAGTTGAATTGAGGAGCTCCATAGATATAGCACGGTCCCTTCTCAGGGGTGGGTTGCTGGACTTAAGAAAAAAAAAAAATTATATATATATATCAAAATTATATATATATTTGTAAGGTTAATTACTATTAGTAATTAATTATTATTATTATTATTATTATTATTATTATTATTATTATTATTATTATTATATATTGTGTAAGTATTACCATCAGTAATTAAGTATTATTATTATTATATATTGTGGTGGGACAACACAAACATTTACGGGGCTCGAACCCAGGTCCCTTTGATCAACTTTAATACGCCGTAGAGAAGATAGGCATTTTAACCTCTGAGCGGCACTATTTTTGTACACTATGGGCTAAATGGCCAAGTCACAAGAGCCCCGAAGTCTCGGAGAAGGTTGCGTATCAGCAGATGGAGCTTCAGATTTCCTGCTTACATCCTGTGGCACGAATCCTACTCCATTCCACTGCAGCAAGCAAAACGTGTGAAATATTTTTCAACCCAATAATGCTCTGAAACTTTTGTGGAAAGAGTGAGGAATGGTTTAATGTCATTTCTAATATATGGAACTTTAAAATACCAAGTCATTCTATTTTAAATTTTTAAAAATTTCTTTTTCTCTAGAGTTTTAAGAAATATATATATATAGATGATGATTAGGCTTAGTGAAAATGAAATCTAATAAAGTCTATGAATAGTCGTAAAAAAGAAAATTTCCATACGAATCTAACTGTAGGCATCCATGTTTTTAAAGCAATGAAGAATGGAAAGTGAATAAATGAATAATGAATTGATTATTTCTGATGGCTAGAGTTGATGAGCTCCCTATTCTGAAGTCTAGGAAATACTAGTATTACCTTTAGGAGCCATTTTAACCCTTTCTTCATCTGCTTCCCGAGCTGTAATTGGTTAAAAATATTTATTTATCCATATCGTTAGGGATAAAATCTCTATCCTTTCAGTCCTCCTAGTAAGAAAAGAATCCGTGTAAGAAACGAATCAGTAAAGTTATTCTTATTCGTCGAAAATCATTAGTGCGTTCTTATCATAGGAATTCCTTTACATTGAAAAAACAGCGCGAACGTTAAATCTACCACGTGGAACCAATGGGATTCCAACATTTTGAAACTGTGAATGCTGATTGGCTGATGCTAACTTCTTAAATATTAGATGTACCCCTTTTCTGAAAAGTCTCGTCGAGACGGATCCGATTCCGAACCCGGATTCGACCCAGGACGTGTAGTTTTCCAGATTCAAACGTTTTAAAAATCATTTTAAACTTTTTAAATATTGAGTTCCGAGCCTCGTCCTGGAAGCCCCGAAAAGTCTCAAACTGACCCCGAAGGTCAAATAGACAGGAAGTGACTGCCCACAGCGAACCGGAAGTGACCCGAAAAGGACCCCAAAGGCCACGCCCAAATACGCTCCCCCAGACACCCCTAATCGTAGGAAACCAACAGGAAGTGACTTCGACCGTAGAGGTCAAGGAGCCAAACCCCCATACGCCCCGCCCCGGAAGTGACCCCAAAGAAACCCCGAAAATCCCCAAAAACGCCCCATTGGTCCGACAGGCCCCAGCTGTCCCCAGTATCATGACACGCCACAAAAGGCCCTAACAGACCCGTAAGTGACCCCGAAAACAAATCGGAAGTGACGCAAAAAGCCCTAAAGAAGCCACACCCTCCAACGTGCATTAAAGTCCCCCCCCCCAAAAAAAAAAAGAAAACAAAAAATTCTCCAAAAATCCAAAAACGCCCCAAAAAGCCATAAACTGACCCGGAAGTGTAAAAAATTCTGAGAAGTGAAAACACACCTCCGGTGTGTTTTCACTTCTCAGAATTCGACTGATCTCAGAATTCAGAAGAAGTATCTGGCAAATATTTAAAATAGTTTGGGATCTGGCAACATTCGTGTTCCGACCTGCCTCTCGGAATGACATTGGAACGCTCCGACTGATCTCAGAGTTCAGAAGAAGTATCTGGCAACTATTATTTTAAATAGTTTAGGGATCTGGCAACATTCGTTTTCCGAACAGCCTCTCGGAATGACATTGGAATTCTCCGACTGATCTCAGAGTTCAGAAGAGGTATCTGGCAACTATTATTTAAAATAGTTTTAGGATCTGGCAACATTCGTGTTCCGAACAGCCTCTCGGAATGACATTGGAACGCTCCAACTGATCTCAGAGTTGAGAAGTATCTCGCAACTATTATTTAAAATAGTTTAGGGATCTGGCAACATTCGGGTTCCGAACTGCCTCTCCGAATGACATTGGAACGCTCCAACTGATCTCAGAGTTCAGAAGATGTATCTCGCAAACATTATTTAAAATAGTTTAGGGATCTGGCAATATTCGGGTTCCGATCTGCCTCTCGGAATGACATTGGAACGCTTCGAATGTTCTCAGAATTCAGAACAAGTATCTGGCAACTATTATTTAAAATAGTTTAGGGATCTGGCAACATTCGGGTTCCGAACTGCCTCTCGGAATGACATTGGAACGCTCCAACTGATCTCAGAGTTTAGAAGATGTATCTGGCAACTATTATTTAAAAGACTTTACTTATAGAAGTTGATTCAAGAAAAATAATTTCAAATGATCAAGTATAAAAATCATTCTTCAAATGTGAAATTCAATTTAATTTTTTTCTTGAAGTATCAATTTCTCTAGCTTCGTGTACAGGAGTTATACCTGTACTTTAGGGTTAAGTTATTATCTTAGCCCTAGGGCCATTTATCCCATTCTCTGCAATAAAATACCGATCAGACGAAGCTTTTCTAATTAAAGTTAATGAATTATCGTCTGCATAATATGTTAGCGAGATCTGGCAACGAAAACAGAGTTTGCTAAATAATGTAGAAGTAGCAGATTAACGTCTAATGTCAATTCAAAAGTACTTTTCAAAATTTTGCCTCCAAATAGGTAAAATGGAAAAGTTTGAATTGTTATTTCGGAAGAATAACTCATAATTAACATTTTGCAATAAATTCCACAGATTTTAAGAGTAGAACTGCATGGAATATTTTTCCCTCTACCTGTCTCGTTCTCTAGAAGTATTCAAACGCCTTCGTTCCTACAATAAACATTTGCATTTAGAAATTGATATGAATTAATGCACTGAATAATAATGGATTTCAAAAACACTCTAAGCTAAGTACTAACTATAAGGTGACTAAAATGTGAAATTGCAAGAAAAAGGCTGCTGGCTTTTCATTTATCAATAAAACTTTTTTTTTTTTATTTATCTGCCGAATCTCTAAAGCTGACAAAACCAAATCAATAACTGGTTCTTATTGCGAAAATGTATTTCTATAAAACCGTAGATTATGTAAATGTTTCAATCATTTTGAAAGAAGTCACTGGGACTGAAAGTAAAATTCCATTCGATTGCTACCCATGAAATGGAAGAAAAAAATTCGGAAAGCAATCAGTAAAACATCCCCCTCAAGCAGCTGCTTGTCGCAGAGGTTTGACAGGACCCTATCAGTTTATATGTCATAAGACAAGTTCTTAGAAGATGGTAGGACCTCAGCAGAAAAACATCAGGGTTCGAACCCAGGTAGCTTTGGGGTCGTTTCACACAGCGTTTTTTGGGGCATTAGTGCGTTTTCTGCCACTAAGGGCCTGTTTATGGGTGTTTGGAACCAATTTTGGGGCGGGGGCTTTATCTGCCGATATTGGGAGTATTTCAGGATCAGTAGCCAACCATCCATCAATGCCTTACCCAGGGCTCTAACGCAGGTCCCTTAGATCAACAGCCAAGCGCGCTAACCACTCGGCCACGGGACGGGGAACTTGCCTTTATTCTCAGCACCACGAACAGACGTGTGTTCTTTACCTTTTCTTCATTCTCTCATTTCGCACCGAAAATAATATTCTTTAATATACTTTCACAGCCAAAACCAAGGAAAAATATTTTTTTTACCTGCCCCTCCCAAGAGCGTACAGTCGCTCAAAAAAATATCCGAACACTGTGGTTGATTACAGAATTCGGAAAAAAATATCTGGCAACAATTTTTTTTAGAAATAAGTGATCTGGGAACCTTCGTGTCACGTGACACGAAGGTGCCAGATCACTTATTTCTAAAGAAATGTCGCTATATATATCTGATATTTTTTCTGAATTCTGTAATCAGCCGTAGTGTTCGGTACTTTTTCGAGCGACTGTACTCGAAACGTCGGATTCGTATTATAGTAAGGCTCCGTAATCCGACCTGCAGAATCGGTGACATTTCTCCCTCGGGCAGTAGGGGGACACCGATGGGCTTGCAAAGTCCGTCGGATGGGACGTTAAAGAACGCGGTGGATGGCCGCGACTAGAGATATGTGTTTTCCCTCCCCGAACCTTTTCTGATATTCCTTGTGGCCTGGCTCTTTAGCCCATTGTGTGCATAAAAAGTGCGAGTGTAAAAGCCTCATCTTCTCACGTATACCAATAATAGATTTTTATATATGGTGAATGTTTGATTAACACAGGAATTGCGGTGTCCATCGAAGTCATAAGCCTTTTCACTCTGTGGCAGACATCGAGCATTCCATTCCTTTTTTTTCAGGATCTTAATATAGAGAGATACCAAAATAACTTAATATTTAAAATCGGCGAAGAAATGGAATCTCCTAAATGGATCCCCGCGATTACGGAAATGTGTAGATGTTGGGTAAAAGTCACAAAAGGAAGACGGTACAAAGAATCAAAAGTCGCAAAAATTCACTCTGTTGCAGAATCCATAAAAAAGCTAGGGAGCTTTTTTATTTTTCGTAATTCGGATTACTGATTGGTTCTTGATGACAGTCTGGAGACGCACTATGAACATTTATTATGATTGTACGGGTGCGAATCTCTCATTCCCTATCGGGTGCACAGCGACTTTTTCATCACCCTATATAATGCCGTTTTTTATTTTTCGACTCTTTCTGAAGCCTTTTTTTTTATGTGACTTTAATATCTATATATCTTCGTTCGCAGGAGACTTGGTACTTCAATGTATTGAATGGCTTTGTTGCCAGATTCCGTGTCAAACGTTTTCCCCCGGCGGAATGCAAATTTTAGAATTTCATAACAACACAACTTTTGAACAACCCAACGTTAAAGAACACACTGGATGGCCTTGACGGGAGGCTATCATCTGTTTCCCAACAGCTGTTCCAGTGGGTCCTCAACCTTCTCCGAGCCTTCGGGGTACTTGTGACCTGGCCATTTAGCCCACGGTGTGCAAAAAAGTGCCGCTCAGTGTTAAAACAATCCAAATGGACTTACCATTGGTTTACTGAGTACTACTCCTTAACAGAGATTCAGAAGATGTTTATGTGGGTGTTGTAATGAAAAGATTAAATGCAGTGTTGCCAACCTCGAAAGATGAAATGATGCCTAAGTTTCAGAATATGACGGCAATGGATTTGGCAGCGATTTCTGTTTCAACGTAGGATTGGTTGGTTGCTTTACATCTGAGCGGTACTTTTTTGCACACCATGGGCTAAATGGCCAGGTCAGATGGACCCCTAAGGCTCAGAGAAGGTTAGGGGACCCACTGGAAAAACTATTGGGAGACAGATGGTAGACTCCCGTCAAGGCCATCCAGCGTGTTCTTTAACGTTGGGTTGTTTTACATCTGAGTGGCACATTTTTGCACACCATGGGCTAAATGGCCAGGTCACATGGACCCCTAAGGCTAAGAGAAGGTTAGGGGACCCGCTGGAAAAGCTGTTGGGAGACAGATGGTAGCCTCCTGTCAAGGCCATCCAGTGTGTTCTTTAACGTTGGGTTGTTTTACCTCTGAGCGGCACTTTCTTGCACACAATGGGCTAAATGACCATGTCACATAGACCCCTAAGGCTCAGAGAAGGTTAAGGGACCCACTGGAAAAGCTATTGGGAGACAGATGGTAGCCTCCCGTCAAGGCCATCCAGTGTGTTCTTTAACGTTGGGTTGTTTTACCTCTGAGCGGCACATCTTCATAACAGCGCCCGCCAGTGTTGCCTACGTTGGATCCCAGGCTGCCAAATGCCCAGGCCCTGCGCAAGCACCACTGGTTACTTCGGGGGCTAGCTCATCACGGCGTGTGAACCGACCGTGATGATCGCGCGTCCTCCCTACCCCCCAAACACGAGTTGCTCCGCTGTTTTCCACCAGATTACGGCGTTGTGGTTTCGAACAAAATGGCTGGTGGAGGAGAGTCTTCGAAATGGGCTCCACAGCCAATTTGCTTATATAGTAGGTCTTCAGGGCATTTATTAATTAGCGGTAGGTAATATTTTGAAGACCGTCCCGTGGCCGAGTGTTTAGCACGCTTGGCTACTGATCTACGGGACCTGGGTTCGAGCCCCGGGGTTAAGGCATGGATGTGTGTGTCGTTTTTCTGCTGAGGTCCTGCCATAGTCACAGACCTTCTACTATGGCATATAAACTGACAGGCTCCTGTCAGACCTCTGTAGCAAGCAGCTGCTTGAGGGGGTATTTATTTATTTTATAATATTTTGAAAGTTGTGTCATAAAGAATGAGGAATCTGGTAACGCAAAAAATCTGACCAAGGGTCATCGGTTAGAGGTCACCGAGATCTAATTATGGAGGAAATTTCATAAAGATAGGACAAGTAGGTTTTTTTTAAAAGGCGTTTAAAATTCCCATAGAAATAATATGAAAGAAACCACCTGAAATTTTTTTAGAAACCAAAACCGAGGGACAACAACGTTTCAAAGTGAAACATTAAACCTCGTAAATGACGTTCGCCAACGAATGAGGTTCGTCACCTTTAGAATTATGGGTAAAAGGTTATAAAGATGGCCTCGAGCAAATGAGATTTCTTGGTAATTTTAAAGTATAGGGAAAAGTTGTATCGAAAATCTAATTTTATCCTATGGACATTAGTCCTAGGAAAAAATCTTTATAACGCTCGAACCGTTCGAGATAGCGGGTTCGGACTACGTGATTCGGGATCTACGTCAAATTACTTCATTCCCATATCGAGGACGAGGCTCTAAACTCAATATTTAAAAATTTGAAAATGAATTTTTAAATGTTAAAATCTCGAAAACCGCACGTCCAGGGTCAAAACCGGGTTCGGAATCGGATGTGTCTCGACGAGACGTTTCAGAAAAGGGGTCACACGATATGGCTTCCGCTATTATTTAAGAAGTTAGCATCAGCCAATCAGCATTCAGCATTTCAAAATTCTGGTATCCCATTCGTTCTAGGTTGTAGAGGTAGATTTAAAGTTCTCGCCCTTTTTTCAATGTAAAGGATTTCCTATGATAAGAACGCACTTATAATTTTAAACCAATGAGATTAACTGGACGGATTCGTTCTCACTGGGCTTAAAAGAATGAGGGGCGTTTCATGATAATTCGGAACACGGATTCTTTTCTTACTAGGAGGACTGAAGGGATAGAGATTTTATTCCTAACGAGATAGATAAATAAATATTTTTAACCAATCACAGCTCAGGAAACTGATTAAGAAAGGGTTAAAATGGCTCGTAACTGTCAGTGACTTACTACTAGTATTTCCTGTTCCTCAGAATAGGGAATCATGGGAGTCACCAAATGGACTAATTAAAGTATTTAAATATATTTTTAATTTTAAATCTTCCATATTTAAAAACGATAATTGAATAATTTTTTTTAACCAAGCACATTTAAACCTTCAGATGTCAACATTCTATTGGATATTTCATTTCAGCTCGGAACTACTCTATTCTGCAGTCTGCAACATATGGAGTAGATTGCACATGAGATCTGCGCATACCTAGGACTTTTACACATGAATTGTCATATAAGGACATATCTATGACGTCACATATAGGAATAACCAATCATTTCAAACCTTAACGATGACATCAGGGTATAGTTATCCCAATATGTATCCTATGATAATACATAGGCGCACTCAATCTGAGCATTTCAATCTCCTTATACATATACATGGACAGTCTTATGACGTCAAAATCTATTAGCCAATCAGCTTTGTCACGTGATTTCAATTAACCAGTCAATTCAAACCTTAATCATTGTATATTTATCCTAGTGTTTTGGTATACGAACAGTCAAAATTCACCCACCCCTGCGATGGCACCATGCTTTCTCTAAGGAGCTCCTGAATTGAACTCCTCACATGTTAACCTATGGGTAATCTGGGTCAAACAGTCACTAAGTCTAGCCACTAAATTAATGAATTCATTAATTATTTATTTCTCTACTACTCTTATTCTGCAGTATAGGGATATGGCATTCTTCGTGTCTTTAAAAACATGGATGCTTACAGGTAGACAGGGATGGAAGAAGGATGAGACTTTTTTAACCAATTCTGGAGCGTTTATTTAAAATAATTTCATTCTTTTCTCTTTTATCCCATACTCCGCAAAGGATCGATACACTTTTTAAATACTTTCACTGGAGTGAAAGGACTTTTCTATTACATTTTAATTTTACTAAGCCTAATCTTATACTATTAACATACGGATGAGCTATATCTCAACTTCTAATCACTCTTTTCACCTTTCTTCATAGTTTTCAATCTTCTTTCATTCTATACATAGGGCATGCCTCAAAAACCTCCACAGAGTGAAGCCACAGGGCCCGTGCAAAACAGTCCCCAACTCACAAGGGGAAGACTTACCGCAAATCCCCTTGCAACGGGAAACCGCAGGGCCCGCATATAAAATGCACCCAACCCGCGAGAGACGCACGCCCCGAAAAGCCCAGAACCCGCACTATATTAGACTTACTCATCGGTGGTCTCAGTCGGTAGAGCGCCAGGCTCGTAATCTGCATTTCCCAGGTTCGAGTCCCAGCTGGGGCAGCGCTGAGGTTTTACCTCCGAAACCTTCATGTACAGTAGCACAAAAAGGTATCCGAACATTATGGTTGATTACAGAATTCAGAAAAAACATGTGGCAACGATTTTTTTTTTTACAAATTAGCGATCTGGCAACCTTCGTATACAGTCACTCAATAAAATATCCGAACACTAAGGTTGATTACAGAATTCAGAAAAAATATCTCGCAACGATTTTTTTTTTACAAATTAGCGATCTGGCAACCTTCGTGTAAAGTCGCTCAAGAAAATACCCGAACACTATGGTTGATTACAGAATTCAGAAAAAATATCTGGCAACATTTTTTTTAACAAATTAGTGATCTGGAAACCTTCGTGTACAATACATGTGCAGTTGCACAAAAAAATCTGAACACTACGGTTGATTACAGAATTCAGAAGAAATATCTGGCAACGATTTTTTTTACAAATTAGTGATCTGGAAACCGTGTACAACACATGTACAGTTGCTCAAAAAATATCCGAACACTATGGTTGATTACAGAATTCAGAAAAACTATCTGGCAACCATTTTTTTAGAAATTGACGATCTGGCAATCTTCGTGTACTGTACACGAAGGTTGCCAGATCACTAATTTCTAAAAAAAAATCGTTACCTGATTTTTTTTCTCTATTCTGTAATCAACCATATGGTTCGGATATTTTTTGAGTGACTGTACACATTAAACAACACGGTGGATGGTTTTGATAAGAGACTACCATCTGTCTCCCAACAGTTGTCCAGTTGTTCCCTTTTCCCCAAACCTCTTTAAGCTCTCGGGGTGCTTGTGACCTGGCCATTTAGCCCATTGTGTACAAAACATGTCCTCACGTTTAAAACAACCCAACTCCCTTTGTTTCTTTAACTATTATTCATTTTTAATCTCTATAAATATAAATTATTTTTCTAGTTAAGGATTTTTTACCTTTTATTTACTAAAATAATCCAAACGATTGCTATCTATGATATGACGCAGATCTTCACAATATTCTTAATAGAAAAGCTTTTTTAAACTCTTCTAAATAAAAAAAAAATATTTTAAAGCCCCCCTTTAAAATTTAAAGCTGTGGGCAATCACTGAATCTATCATTATTTTGAACTCTAAGGGCAATTATTTTCAAATGATCAGACGAAAGAACGGCTTCTGGAATAAAATAAATGAATTTTCATCTGCATAGTTTGTTGGCGAGATCTGGCAACGAAAACAGACTTTTCTAAACGATGTACAGGTAGTTCAGCTTCCATAGAGTCTTAATATAAAATCAAGTCATTGGTGTACAGATGGAAATTAGTATTCAATCCTTCTGCAATTACTTATTATTATTCAGTTTTATTAATATTATAATTTATATTCTGTTAGAATTAGCTATTAATGGTTTTCATCATAAATTGGTATCTAATCTTTTATTGAAGAAAAAGTCGTGAAACTGTTTATTTATTAATAATTTAGTATTTAATGATTTTAAAAATTTCTAATATTTAACTTTGGCCTATTTTTAAGTGTTTTTTCTGCTTGTTTTACTTATAGAAGTTGATTCAAAAAAAATATTTCAAATGGAGGAAATGATCAAGTATTAAACTCGTGCTATCATTCTTCAAATGTGAAATTCAATTAAATTTCTTTCTTGAAATATCAATTTCTCTTCTCTAGCCTCGTTAAGTTATTATTTTAGTCCTAGGGGTCCTTGTAACCTGGCCATTTATCCCATTCTCTGCAATAAAATACCGATCAGATGAAGCTTTTCTAATTAAAGTTAATGAATTATCGTCTGCATAATATGTTAGCGAGATCTGGTAACAAAAACAGAGTTTGCTAAATAATGTAGAAGTAGCAGATTAACCTGTAATGTCAATTCAAAGGTACTTTTCAAAATTTTGCCTCGAAATAGGTAAAATGGAAAAGTTTTAATTGTTATTTGCGAAGAATAACTCATAATTAACCTTTTGCAATAAATTGCAGAGATTTTAAGAGTAGAACTGCATGGAATATTTTTCCCTCTACCTGTCTCGTTCTCTAGAAGTATTCAAACGCCTTCGTTCCTACAATAAACATTTGCATTTAGAAATTGAAATGAATTAATGCACTGAACAATAATGGATTTCAAAAACACTCTAGCTAAGTCCTAACTATAAGGTGACTAAAATGTGAGATTGCGAGAAAAACGCCGCTGGCTTTTCATTTATCAATCAAATTTTATTTATTTATCAACCTAATCTCTAAACCCGACAAACCCAAATCAATAACTGGTTCTTATTGCGAAAATGTATTTCTATAAAACTGTAGATTATGTAAATGTTTCAATCATTTTGAAAGAAGTAACTGCAGAAATTCGCAACTCGTTAGCTTCGGTTGCTCTTTCTTATTTCCTTTATTGCAAACAAAGTTACTTAAACTTACTCTGTTCTTTAAAATATTTCACTGGGACTGAAAGCAAAATTCCATTCGATTGCTTCCCATGAAATTGAAGAAAAAAATTCGGAGAGCAATCAGTAAAACATCCGTCTCAAGCAGCTGCTTGTCGCAGAGGTCTGACAGGAGTTGGGTTGGGTTGGGTTGTTTTACCTCTGAGCGGCACTTTTTTGCACACCATGGGCTAAATGGCCAGGTCACATGGACCCCGAAGGCTCAGAGAAGGTTGGGGGAGGGGACCCACTGGAACAGCTGTTGGGAGACAGATGGTAGCCTCCCGTCAAGGCCATCCAGCGTGTTCTTTAACGTGCACAGGGTATGGCTCTCCTGCACATGGGGCCACGGCTTAACGTCCCATCCGACGGACGGCGGCCTTTCCAAGCCCATCGGTGTACCCTACTGACCGTGGGCAGGACGGGGAATTTTTGCGGAGATAAATCTCAACGCTGACCCAGCTGGGACTCGAACCTGGGAACTACAGATTACGAGCCTGGTCTGACAGGAGCCTGTCAGTTTATATGTCATAAGACAAGTCCTGAGAAGATGGTAGGACCTCAGCAGAAAAACATCGGGGCTCGAACCCAGGTAGCTTTGGGGTCGTTTCACGAAGGTTGCCAGATCACTAATTTCTAAAGAAATCGTCGCTAAATATTTTTTTTGAATTCTGTGATCAACCGTAATGTTCGGATACTTTTTCGAGCGACTGTACTCGAAACGTCGGATTCCTATTATAGTAAGGCTCCGTAATCCGACCTGCAGAACCGGTGACATTTCTTCATCGGGCACCGATGGACTTGCAAAGGCCGCCGTCCGTCGGATGGGACGTTAAAGAACGCGGTGGATGGCCGCGACTAGAGATGTTTGTTTTCCTTTTCTGATATTCCTTCTGATCTTGCCATTTAGCCCATTGTGTGCATAAAGAGTGCGAGTGTAAAAGCCTCATCTTCTCACGTATACCAATAATACATTTTTATATATGGTGAATTCCATTCCTTTTTTTTTAGGATCTTAATACAGATAGATAACAAAAAACTTAATGTTTAAAATCGGCGAAGAAATGGAATCTCGTAAATGGATCCCCACGATTACGGAAATGTGTAGATTTTGGGTAAAAGTCACAAAAGAAAGACGGTACAAAGAATCAAAAGTCGCAAAAATTCACTCTGTTGCAGAATCCATAAAAAAGCTTAGGGGGTTTTTTGGAGTGGAGACGCACTTTCAACATTTATTATAATTGTACGGGTGAGAATCTCTCATTCCCTATCGGGTGCACAGCGACTTTTTCATCACCCTGTATAATGCCGTTTTTTGGTTTTCGACTCATTCTGAAGCCTTTTTTTATGTGACTCTAATATCTATATATCTTCGTACTCAGGAGACTTGGCACTTCAATGTATGGAATGGCTTTGTTGCCAGATTCCGTGTCAAACTTTTTTCCCCGGCGGAATGTATATTTTAGAATTTCCGAACAAAGCAATTTTTGAACAACCCAACGTTAAAGAACACACTGGATGGCCTTGACGGGAGGTTATCATCTGTCTCCCAACAGCTGTTCCAGTGGGTCCTCAACCTTCTCCGAGCCTTCGGGGTACTTGTGACCTGGCCATTTAGCCCACGGTGTGCAAAAAAGTGCCGCTCAGTGTTAAAACAATCCATATGCACTTACGATTGGTTTACTGAGTACTACTCCTTAACAGAGATTCAGAAGATGTTTATGTGGGTGTTGTAATGAAACGATTAAATGCAGTGTTGCCAACCTCGAAAGATGAAATGATGCCTAAGCTTCAGAATATGACGGCAATGGATTTGGCAGCGATTTCTGTTTCAACGTAGGATTGGTTGGTTCTTTTACCTCTGAGCGGCACTTTTTTGCACACCATGGGCTAAATGGCCAGGTCACATGGACCCCTAAGGCTCAGAGAAGATTAGGGGACCCACTGGAAAAACTATTGGGAGACAGATGGTAGCCTTCCGTCAAGGCCATCCAGTGTGTTCTTTAACGTTGGGTTGTTTTACCTCTGAGCGGGACTTTTTTGCATACCATGGGCTAAATGGCCAGGTCACATAGACCCCTAAGGCTCAGAGAATGTTACGGGACCCACTGGAAAAACTATTGGGAGACAGATGGTAGCCTCCCGTCAAGGCCATCCAGCGTGTTCTTTAACGTTGGGTTGTTTTATCTCTGAGCGGCACATTTTCGTACCAGCGCCCGCCAGTGTTGCCTACGTTGGATCCCAGGCTGCCAAATGCCCAGGCCCTGCGCAGGCACCACTGGTTACTTCGTGGGCTAGCTCATCACGGCGTGTGGACCGACCGTGATGATCGCGCATCCTCCCTACCCCTCCAAACACGAGTTGCTCCGCTGTTTTCCACCAGACTACGGCGTCGTGGTTTCGAACAAAACGGCTCGTGGAGGAGAGTCTTCGAAATGGGCTCCACAGCCAATTTGCTTATATATTAGGTCTTCAGGGCTTTTATTAATTAGCGGTAGGTAATATTTTGAAAGTTGTGTCATAAAGAATGAGGAATCTGGTAACGCAAAAAATCTGACCAAGGGTCATCGGTTAGAGGTCATCGAGATCTAATTATGGAGGAAATTTCATAAAGATCGGTCAAGTAGGTTTTTTTTAAAAGGCATTCAAAATTCCCATAGAAATAACATGAAGGAAACCACCTCAAATTTTTTTCGAAACCAAAACCGAGGGAGAACAACATTTCAAAGTGAAACATGAAACCTGGTAAATGAGGTTCTGAAAGATTTGAATTATGGGTAAAGGGTTATAAAGATGGCCTCGAGCAAATGAGATTTCTTGGTAATGTTAAAGAATAGGGAAAAGCTGGATCGAAAACCTAATGTTATCCTATGGACATTAGTCCTAGCAAAAAATCTTTATAACGTACGAACCGTTCGAGATAGCGGGTTCGGACTACGTGATTCGGGATCTACGTCAAATTACTTCACTCCCATATCGAGCACGAAGCTCTAAACTCAATGATTAAAAAGTTTAAAATGAATTTTAAACTGTTAAAATCTCGAAAACCGCACGTTCCGGGTCGAATCCGGGTTCGGAATCGGATGCGTCTCGACGAGACGTTTCAGAAAAGGTGTCACACGATTGAGCTACCTCTAATATTTAAGAAGTTAGCATCAGCCAATCAGCATTCAGCATTTCAAAGTACTGGAGTCCCATTGGTTCTACGTGGTAGAGGTAGATTTAAAGTCTCGCCTTTTTTTCAAGATTAAGGATTTCCTATGATAAGAACGCACTTATAATTTTCAACCAATGAGATTAACTGGACGGATTCGTTCTCACTGGGCTTAAAAAAATGAGGGGCGTTTCACGATAATTTCGGAACACGGATTCTTTTCTTACTAGGAGGACTGAAGCGATAGAGATTTTATCCCTAACGAGATAGATAAATAAATATTTTTAACCAATCACAGCTCAGGAAGCTGATTAAGAAAGGGTTAAAATGGCTCCTAACGGTCAGTGACTTACTACTAGTATTTCCTATGCCCATATTTAAAAGAGATAATTGAATAATTATTTTTAACCAATCACATTTAAACCTTCAGATGCCAACGGATTCTATTGGATACTTCATTTCAGCTCCGAACTACTCTATTCTGCAGTCTGCAACATACGAAGTACATTGCACATGAGATCTGCGCATACCTAGGAATTTTACACATGAATTTTCATATAAGGACATATCTATGACGGCACATATATAAATAACCAATCATTTCAAACATTGACGATGACATCAGGATAGAGTTATCGCAATATGTATCCTATAATAATACATAGACGCACTCAATCTGAGCATTTCAATCTCTTGATACGTATACATGGACAGCCTTATGATGTCACAATTTATTAGCCAATCAGCTTTGTCACGTGATTTCAATTAACCAATCAATTCAAACCTTAATCATTGTGTATTTATCGTAATGTTTCGGTATGCGGACAGTAAAAATTCACCCGCCCCTGCGATGGCACCATGCTTTCTCTAAGGAGCTCCTCAATTGCACTCCTCACATGTTAACCTATGGGTAATCTGGGTCAAACAGTCACTAAGTCTAGCCACTAAATTAATGAATTAATTAATTATTTATTTCTCTACTACTCTTATTCTCTGGTATAGGGATATGGCATTCTTCATGTCTTTAAAAACATGGATGCTTACAGGTAGACAGGGATGTAAGAAGGATGAGACTTCTTTTAACCAATTCTGGAGCGTTTTTTGTATAATAATTTCACTCTTTTCTCTTTTATCCCATACTCCGCAAAGGATCGATACACTTTTTAAATACTTTCAATCTAGTGAAAGGACTTCTTTATCACATTTTAATTTCACTAAGCCTAATCTCATACTATTAACATACGGATGAGCTACATCTCAAATTCTAATCACTCTTTTCACCTTTCTTCATAGTTTTCAATCTTCTTTCATTCTATACATAGGGCAAGCCTCAAAACCCTCCACAGAATGAAGCCACAGGGCCCATGCAAAATAGTCCCCAACTCACAAGGGGAAGACTTGCCGCAAAGCCCCTTGCAGCCCCCAACCCGCGAGAGACGCACGCCCCGAAAAGCCTAGAACCCGCACTATATTAGACTTACTCATCGGGTCTCAGTCGGTAGCGCGCCAGGCTCGTAATCTGCATTTCCCAGGTTCGAGTACAGTCGCCTTCATGTACAGTCGCTCAAAAAAGTATCCGAACATCAGTACCAACTTTGGCATTGAAGTCACCAAGAACAAGGGTAATAATCTCCTTTCTTGACAGAATTCAAAATATCCTGAAGTTGTTCATAAAACCTATCCTTCTCATCCTCATCAGCATACTCAGTGGGGGCATAACAGCAGATAACATTCAAGTCTTTAATGCTTGTCAGAAATTTTGCTGTAAGAAACCTTTCATTAATGCACTCTTATCCTAGAAGAGCATCACTAGCATGTCCAACCGAGGTCGACGATGCTGTCAACCGGTTCCCTAGCCGGTTGGTCGGTGACAGCGTCTCAGACCTCACGTATCAGCAGCTCTGGATGAGCTGTTCGAGGGTTCGGCAGAACCGGATTGGCTCCTAGTAAGCCAGAGCCCTCACAAAAGTCCGGGTCTTACTAAGAGTCTCCACCCCGTACGCCGATCGAACTTGGATCTATATATCCTTGTACATTTGCAAACCGGGGAATAGATTAAAGTAAGGTATCTTCCGGTGGTCAGCTTTCCTTCTATAGGACTGCTGCCATGTGAGGCTGGGGTTGAGGTGCGCCTATAGGGCGTATTCCTTGCCTCCGGCTCTAGATAAGCACGGCTCTTCATAACCAGGTACTGCTGTACAAGAGGAACCGGGAATTGCCGTGGTTGCATAATTTCGCAACAAAAGAGATTCATTGTAGGTGGTTGATTAAGGAACCAATCGCAGCATAGGCGACCGAAAGTGACCCCATATTCATTTAATGGGGGGTATGTTTTGTAACAAACAACAAGAACCTCCTTGGCAGTTCAATACCTTTGGTTTTTCCTACGGTAAAGAGTCCGCATTTATGAAAGAATCGTTTTGACCGTTCAGTTGTTTGCAGAATTGTAAGTGAACATTCCCGATGACGGAAAGAGACGTGAATTTGCATTGGGTACATCCGGGGATCGTTTTTCGAAGCCAACCGATAACAATGGAGGAAGAACAGTTGTTTTTTCGAATTCCAATTGTGGCGTAGCGAAAACAGTATACGATACGAAAGTCTTCAGAAAGCACTGTTGCCTCACATATAGGTATTGGAGTTGTCCTTTGTTGTCAGATTGACAATTTTCCGTTTCGGTTCATTCGTCCTATTTCGGCCATCGGTCCGTCCGATCTGATGTACGTTTCCGATATTAAAATGCTTTTTAACACAATTGTTCAATTGTCTAGTTGATTGCGATAGGGCTGAGACGCAACTTTTCTGATTCAATCAATCCTTAGATGTCCAAAAAAAAAATCATTTCCGACGTAGGGGGATTCGAACCGTCTTAACAAACTTCAGCAAAACTGAAGAATAGTGAAAGAATTCTTTACACAAAGTTCTAAAATATAAACTTATTTTATTAAACACTTTGATACAATAATACTTGTTACTAAGATTCTTCTGAAGTCAATTTTTCTGGTTGGCATTCTTATCGCTAAATATTCAAATAACTCATTAAATACTGAACGAATATTGTTTAAAATCGAGATATTGATTTAATTGCGATCTTTATCTACAATCGCATTTTTCAAAACAAAAAAAATATTATTTTAGCAGTTATAGAGCTTCGACGTTAGCTTTCCATTTGACCTAACATAGGGATTTTCTTTATGGAAAATAGTGGAGTTGTTTCTAACAATCTCAACTGGGTTGATTTACTTCTGAGCGGCAATTTTTTGCACAAAATGGGCTAAATGGCAAGATCACAAGGACCCCAAAGGTTCACAGAAAACTGGGGGAGCTGACTCACTGGCAATCCCTTAGAAATAAAAGAAGCCAGATTACTAAAAGGGCAAGTCACACGTACAGTCCCTGAAAAAAATATCCGAACAATATGGTTGATTAGAGAATTCAGAAAAAATATCTGGCAACGATTTTTTTTTTGGAAATTAGTGATCTGGCAACGTTCGTGTCACGTGACACGAAGGTTGTGAACAGGGCCCCCTAGTGGTGGAAAAGGGTTGCCCCAAATTGACTATAAAGTCTGAAAACCCTAGGTCCCATAGAAGGAGAGAAAAGGTAAAAAAAAATCTCATTGTCAAAATGGACTGAAAGCAAGAGAGAAAAAGACATTTTACCCAGAAAGGTAAAAAAAAAGGACTCTTTACTAATGTCCAAAGTAGAGTCACGTGACCTAAGATTCATTACTTGACTGATTCGTTCTCTTCGCTTTCTCTCACCACCCAAACACGACGAATTCCGCCTGTTTCCGCCTTGGGCCAGAGAAAAAAACGCGCGTCCGGGGAAAGGTTTACAAATCCACCTAACAGGCAATTTGCTTATATAGTAGGTAATTTTAGCCTTTATAAATTAGCGGTAGCTAATATTTTCAAAGTTTCGTCGCCAATATTAAGGGATCTGGCAACGCAAAAAATCTGACCAGGGGTCGTCCGTTAAAGACCACCGAGATCCAATCACACTTAAATCTTAAGATATCAACGGATTCGATTCATCATCATCATCATCCTCAAGCAGCCATGGGCTACGGAGGTCCAACCAGACCACGCAGTTTAATTCTCCAAGCATATCTGTCCTGAGCTACATCTGCTGCATCCGGCCACTGCAAACCAATTCTAACAAGGTCCTGTTTGACATTGTCTGCCCACCGCATCCTAGGTCTCCCATTCTTTCTGAGGCCTATAGGCACACTGTTCATAACCCTATTCGCCAATCTATAATTATTCATACGGGCAACATGGCCAAACCAACGGAGTCTCTCTCTGCACAATATGCTGCTTAAAGGAGGTTGCAAACTCCTTTGCCTAATCTCATCATTAGTTACAAATTTGAACCACCTAATGCCCAAGATACTGTGTAAGCATCTGGAATCAAAAGCATCTAGTTTCCTGTTATCTTGTTTACACAGCGTGCAAGTTTCACTACCATAACTAACCCTAGAAAGAACCAAACTATTATACAGTCAAATTTTATTCTTTAGGTGTATACGCCTATTTCTCCACAATCTCCATAGATTCTTAAAAGTCCCGGCAACATTCCCTATTCGTCTGTTGCCGCACATCACCAGTATATATCTCATGCCGCACATCACCAGTATCAGTTACATAGCTCCCAAGATAATTAAACTGTGACACCTGCTCAAGACTGCAACCATTCAGATTAACTGAATCACAACCTGCCTGACCAATTTTCATCACTTTAGTTTTCTCTCTGTTTATAACCAAACCTACTCTACTACCAGTCTCATCAACAGCTCGAATGAAAGAGTTCATCTCATCAACATCATTTGCCAAAAGGGCTAAATCATCAGCATAATCTGAATCAGAAATTTTCGTATCTCCAGCCCATTTAAGGCCAAAATCTGTCCCTCGAAGTGAATTTCGCATAACGTAATCAATAACCAAGCAAAAGAGAAAAGGAGACAAAATGCACCCTTGTCGAACACCAGAAGTAATGCTAAACCAATTGCTACAAGACTTACCAACTCTCACACATGACTCAGTGTTATTATAGAGAGTTTTCATTATGTTAACTAACTTGTCTGGTATACCATATGATTTCACAATCAACCACAAATTATGACGATCAACAGAGTCGAAAGCCTTTTTGAAATGAACAAAGCTAGCAACCAAAGGTTTCTGAAACTCTAAACATTTCTCAAGAATCTGCCTAAGTGAAAATATCTGATCTACACATCCCCTACCACTTCTGAATCCACATTGCTCATCACGCAATTGCCTGTCAAACAGATTCTTAATTCTATTAAGCACAATCATGGAAAGAACTTTACCTGGAACAGAGAGTAGGCTGATACCCCTATAGTTATCACAAGAACTGCGATCACCTTTTTTGAAAATAGGGATAATAATAGCTCTGGTAAAATGGATTCGATTGGATACGTAATTTCACCTCTATTCTACACTCTCTGGCATACGAAGTACATTGCACATCAGATCTGCGCATACCTAGGACGTCTACACATGAATTGCCATATAAGGACAGATCGATGACGTCATACATAAGTAGACAATCACTTCAAACCTTAAGGGTATAGTTATCCTAATTTATACTCCGTTAGAATACTACAGCGCATTCAATCTGCGCATACCTATGACATCACAATAACTACTGCACATACATTTGACATGTACACCAATATGCCATATAAGGACAGTCTTATCACGTGACACAGAATCAGCCAATCAGAAGACAGACCTCATTATCAAAATTTATGACAGCCAATCATTTAAAACTACAGGGATCACATGACTCCATACTTACAATTTTTTTTTTAGAGTCCAGCCACCCACCCCTCCGATGGCACCATGCTTTCTCTATGGAGCTCCTCACTTGAACTCTTCACATGTTAACCTATGGGTAATCTGGGTCAAACAGTCACCAAGTCTAGCCATGAAATAAATCAGTTAATTATTTATTTTTCGACTACGGTTATTCTGCAGATAGAGGAATATGGCATTCTTCATGTTTTTACAAAGATGGATGCCTACAGGGCAGAGCAATGTAAGGGTTTTCACATCTCTTCTAAACAATTCTAGAGCCTTTTTCATGAGAATTTCACTGTTTTCTTTTTTATATAACACTCCGCAAAGGATTGAAATACTTTCCGAATATTTTTCTTCAATTTCATGCGTAGTATAATTTCACGGTTTTATTGAAATACAGTTTCGCAATAAGAACCACATATTGATTTCGGTTTGTCAGCTTTAGAGATCAGGTAGAAAGTTTCATTGATAAATAGCAGCGTTTTTCTCGCAATCTCACATTTGAGTCACCTTATAGTTAGTGTTTGTCAAATCCATTTTTATTTTTCAGTGCATTACTTCATTTCAATTCCTAAATGCAAATGTTTCTTGTAGGAACGAAGAAGGCGTTTGAATACTTCTAGACAGGTAGAGGGATACTCTTAATATCAATGCAATTTATTGCAAAAGGTTAATTCTTAGCAAATAACATTTAAAACTTTTCCATTTTACCTATTTCGAGGCAAAATTTTGAAAAGTATGTTCGAATTGACATTAGAAGTTAATCTACTTCTACATTATTTAGCAAACTCTGTTTTTGTTGCCAGATCTCAGAAACATGTTATGCAGACGATACTTCATTAATTTTATTAGAAAAGCTTCGTCTGATCGGTATTTCATTGCAGAGAATGCGATAAATGGCCCTAGGGCTAAGATAATAACTTAACCCTAAGGGACAGGTATAACTCCTGTACACGAAGCTAGAGAAATTGATATTTCAAGAAAAAAACTAAATTGAACTTCACATTTGAAGAATGATTTTAATACTTGATCATTTGAAATTATTTTTCTAGAATCAACTTCTATAAGTAAAACAAGCAGAAAAATCACTTAAAATAGGCCAAAGAGTAAATATTACAAATTTTTAAAATCATTAAATACTAAATTATTAATAAATAAACCTTTTCACGACTTTTTCTTCAATAAATGATTAGATGCCAATTTATGATGCAAATCATTAATAGCTAATTCTAAGAGAATATAAATTATAATATTAATATAATTGAATAATAATAAGTAATTACAGAAGGATTTAAAACTAATTTCCATCTGTACACCAATGACTTGATTTTACATTAAGACTCTATGGAAGCTGAACTACCTGTACATCGTTTAGAAAAGTCTGTTTTCGTTGCCAGACTCGCCAACAAATTATGCAGATGAAAATTCATTTATTTTATTCCAGAAGCCGTTCTTTCGTCTGATCATTTGAAAATAATTGCCCTTAGAGTTGAAAATACTGATGCATTCACTGATTGCCCACAGCTTGAAAGTTTTAAAGGGGGGATTTAAAACAAATTTCTTTTATTTACAAGAGTTGAAAAAAGCTTTTCTATTAAGAATATTCTGTAGATCTGCGTCATATCATAGAGAGCAATCGTTTGAATTATTTTAGTAAATAAGAGGTAAAAAATCCTTAACTAGAAAAATAATTTATATTTATAAAATAGAGATTAAAAATGAATAATAGTTAAACAAACAAAGGGAGTTGGGTTGTTTTACCTGTGAGGACATGTTTTGTACACAATGGGCTAAATGGCCACGTCACAAGCACACCGAGAGCTCAAAGAAGTTTGGGGAAAAGGGACCCACTGGACAACTGTTGGAAGACAGATAGTAGTCTTTTATCAAAACCATCCAGCGTGTTGTTTAATGTGTACAGTCACTCAAAAAAATATCGAACCCTATTGTTGATTACAGAATAAAGAAAAAATATCCGGCAACAATTTTTTTTAGAAATTAGTGATCTGGCAACCGTGTACAGTACACGAAGATTGCGAGATCGCCAATTTCTAAAAAAATCGTTGCCAGATATTTTTTCTGAATTCTGTATCAACAATAGTGTTGGGATATTTCTTTCAGCAACTGTACATGTATTGTACACGAAGGTTTCCAGATAACTAATTTGTAAAAAAAAATCGTTGTCAAATATTTCTTCTGAATTCTGTAATCATCATAGTGTTTGGATATTTTTTTCTGCAACTGTACATGTACACGAAGGTTGCCAGATCACTAATTTGCAAAAAAAAAAAAAAATTCGCTGCCAAATATTTCTTCTGAATTCTGTAATCAACCATAGTGTTCGGGTATTTTATTGAGCGACTCTACACGAAGGTTGCCAGATCGCTAATTTAAAAAAAAAAATTGTTGCTAGATATTTTTTCTGAATTCTGTAATCAACCGTAGTGTTCGGATATTTTACTGAGTGACTGTATACGAAGGTTTCCAGATCACTAATTTGTAAATAAAAAATCTTTGTCATATATTTTTTCTGAATTCTGTAATCAACCGTAGTGTTCGGATACTTTTTTGAGCGACTGTACATGAAGGTTTCGGAGGTAAAATCTCAGCGCTTCCCCAGCTTGGACTCCAACCTGCGAAATTCAGATTACGAGCCTGGCGCTCTACCGACTGAGACCCTCTCCGATGAGTAAGTCTAATATAGTGCGGGTTCTGGGCTTTTTATATGTGGGCCCTGCGGTTTCCCGTTGCAAGGGGTTTTGCGGCAAGTCTTCCCCTTGTGAGTTGGGGACTATTTTGCACGGGCCCTGTGGCTTCACTCTGTGGAGGGTTTTGAGGCTTGCCCTATGTATAGAATGAAAGAAGATTGAAAATTATGAAGAAAGGTGAAAAGAATGATTAGAAGTTGAGATATAGCTCATCCGTATGTTAATAGTATGAGATTAGGCTTAGTGAATTTAAAATGTAATAAAAACTCCTTTCACTCCATTAAAAGTTTTTAAAAAGTGTATCGATCCTTTGCGGAGTATGGGATAAAAGAGCAGAGAATGAAATTATTATAAAAAACGCTCCAGAATTGGTTAAAAGAAGTCTCATCCTAC
The DNA here is from genome assembly GCA_038380435.1 of Ryuthela nishihirai. Classification (NCBI taxonomy): domain Eukaryota; kingdom Metazoa; phylum Arthropoda; class Arachnida; order Araneae; family Heptathelidae; genus Ryuthela; species Ryuthela nishihirai. The sequence goes on from JAWZYU010000092.1 coordinate 626,644, forward strand.
TTACATCCCTGTCTACCTGTAAGCATCCATGTTTTTAAAGACATGAAGAATGCCATATCCCTATACTGCAGAATAAGAGTAGTAGAGAAATAAATAATTAATTAATTCATTAATTTAGTGGCTAGACTTAGTGACTGTTTTACCCAGATTACCCATAGGTTAACATGTGAGGATTTCAATTGAGGAGCTCCTTAGAGAAAGCATGGTGCCATCGCAGGGGAGGGTGAATTTTGACTGTTCGTATACCAAAGCACTAGGATAAATATACAATGATTAAGGTTTGAATTGATTGGTTAATTAAAATCACGTGACAAATCTGATTGGCTAATAAATTGTGACGTCATAAGGCTGTCCATGTATACGTATAAGGAGATTGAAATGCTCAGATTGAGTGCGTCTATTTATTATCATAGAATACATATTGGGATAAATATACCCTGATGTCATCGTTAAGGTTTGAAATGATTGGTTATTTATATATGTGACGTCATAGATATGTCCTTATATGACAATTCATGCGTAAAGGTCCTAGGTTTGCGCAGATCTCATGTGCAATGTACTCCGTATATTGGAGACTGCAGAATAGAGTAGTTCCGAGCTGAAATGAAGTATCCAATAGAATCCGTTGGCATCTGAAGGTTTAAATGTGATTGGTTGAAAATAATTATTCAATTATCTTTTCGATCATCACGGTCATCACGGTCGGTCTACACGCAGTGATGAGCTAGCCCCCGAAGTAACCAGTGGTGCCTGCGCAGGGCCTGGGCATTTGGCAGCCTGGGATCCAGCGTAGGGAACACTGGCGGGCGCTGGTACGAAGATGTGGCCCTTAGGAAAGGTATGGCGTATCGGCTATTACGGAATTGTAATAGCCGGTACATTGTACTTTTTCCGAATCGCCTTTTTCGAGTATTCTTAATGTATCTCGATATACAATACACCGTCTACCTCATTATTTAAAACGCCCTTAATGAGCGAACGAATTCGTCAAGTGATGCATCTCTAGAGTGTGAATCTTCGGATCACGTGACTCGGTGCTCCGAATTATCATGACACGCCCCTGATGAGCGGAGGCCTAGTGATGAATCTCTGAAGTATGAATCTTTAGGTCAGGTGACTCTACCTTGGACAATAGAAAGGGTCATTTTTTTTTTTTTTACTTTTCTGAGTAAAATGTCTTTTTTCTGATGTTTTTGTTTTTAAATCCGTATTTTTTTTCAGTAGGGTACACTGATGGGCTTGGGAGCGCCACCGTTCATGTGATGGGACGTTAAGCTGTGACCCCGTGCACATATTAAAGAACACACTGGATGGCTACTGTCTGTCTTCCAACAACCATTCCAGTGGGTCCTCCCCAATCTAGTCTTCGGGGTGTTTCTGACCTGGCCATTTAGCCCATTGTGTGCAAAAAAAGTCTCCCAGTGGTAAAACAACCCAACTGGACGGGAGGATTGCATGTGTCTCCCAACAGCTGTTCCAATGTGTCCCCTCCCCGAAATTTCTCTGAGCCTTCGGGGTCATTGTGACCTGGCCATTTCGCCCATTCTGTGCAAAAAAAGTCTCTCAGAGGTAAAACAACCCAACTGGACGGGAGGCTACCATCTGTCTCCCAATAACTTTTCCAGTGGGTCCCCTAACCTTCTCTGAGACTTAGGGGTCTATGTGACCTGGCCATTTAGCCCATGGTGTGAAAAAATGTGCCGCTCAGAAGTAAAACAAACCAACTTTAAAGAACACACTCGATGGCGTTGACAGGAGGTTACCATCTGTTTCCCAACAGCTTTTCCAGTGGTTCCCCCAACCTTCTCTGAGCGTTAGGGGTCCATGTGAACTGGCCATTTAGCCCATGGTGTGCAAAAATGTGCCGTTCAGAGATAAAAGAACCAACCAATCCTACGTGGAAACAAAAATCGCTGCCAAATCCATTGCCGTCATATTCTGAAGCTTAGGCATCATTTCATCTTTCGAGGTTGGAAACACTGCATTTAATCTTTTCATTACAACACCCACATAAACATCTTCTGAATCTCTGTTAAGGAGTAGTACTCAGTAAACCAATCGTAAGTGCATTTGGATTGTGTTAACACTGAGCGGCACTTTTTTGCACACCATGGGCTAAATGGCCTAGTCACAAGTACCCCGAAGGCTCGGAGAAGGTTGAGGACTCACTGGAACAGCTGTTGGGAGACAGATGATAGCCTCCCGTCAAGGCCATCCAGTGTGTTCTTTAACGTTGGGTTGTTCAAAAATTGTTTTGTTTCTAAATTCTAAAATTTGCATTCCGCCGGGGTAAAAAGATTGACACGGAATCTGGCAACAAAGCCATTCAATTCATTGAAGTACCAAATCTCCTGAGTACGAAGATATAAATCTCTTTTTTTGCGATCTTATGCAACCACGGCAATTCCCGGTTCCGCTTGTACAGCACTACCTGGTTATAAAAAGCCATGACCATCTGGAGCAGGGGGCAAGGAATACGCCCTATAGGCACACCTCAACCCCAGCCTCACATGGCAGCAGTCCTATAGAAGGAAAGCTGACCACCGGAAGAAACCTTACTTTAATCTATTCCCCGGTTTGCAAATGTGCAAGGAATATATAGAAAGAGTCGAAAACCAAAAAACGGCATTATACAGTGTGATGAAAAAGTCGCTGTGCACCCGATAAGGAATGAAGGATTCGCACCCGTACAATTATAATAAATGTTGAAAGTGCGTCTCCACTCCAAAAAAGCCCCCTAGCTTTTTTATGGAATCTGCAACAGAGTGAATTTTTGCGACGTTTGATTCTTTGTACCGTGTTTCTTTTGTGACTTTTACCCAACAGCTGCACCTTTCCGTAATCGCGGGAATCCATTTAAGAAAATTCCATTTCTTTGCCGATTTTAAACATTAAGTTTTTTGGTATCTATCTACATCAAGATAAAAAAAAAAAGGAATGGAATTCCTCATATACAAAAATGTATTATTGGTATACGTGAGAAGATGAGGCTTTTACACTCGCACTTTTTATGCACACAATGGGCTAAATAGCCAGGCCACAAGGAATATCAGAAAAGGTTCGGGGAGTGAAAACACATATCTCTAGTCGCGGCCATCCACCGCGTTCTTTAACGTCCCATCCGACGGAATTTGCAAGCCCATCGAATTTGCAAGCCATCATCCCCCTACCGCCCGAGGAAGAAATGTCAATGGTTCTGCAGGTCGGATTACGGAGCCTTACTATAATAGAAATCCGACGTTTCGAGTACAGTCGCTCGAAAAAGTATCCGAACACTACGGTGTATTACAGAATTCAGAAAAAGTATTTAGCGACGATTTTTTTAGAAATTAGTGATCTGGGAACCTTCGTGAAACGACCCCAGAGCTACCTGGGTTCGAGCCCCGATGTTTTTCTGTTGAGGTCCTACCATCTTCTCAGGACTTGTCTTATGACATATAAATTGACAGGCTCCTGTCAGACCTCTGCGACAAGCAGCTGCTTGAGGGGGATGTTTTACTGATTGCTTTCCGAATTTTTTTCTTCCATTTCATGGGTAGCAATCGAAAGGAATTTTGCTTTCAGTCCCAGTGAAATGTTTTAAAGAACAGAGTAAGTTTAAGTAACTTTGTCTGCATTATGCATTAAAGGAAATAAAAAAGAGCAAACGAAGCTAACTAGCTGCGAATTTCTGCAGTTACTTCTTTCAAAATGATTGAAATATTTACATAAACTACGGTTTTATAGAAATACATTTTCGCAATAAGAACCAGTTATTGATTTGGGTTTGTCAGGTTTAGAGATTAGATAGATAAATAAAAAAAAAAGGTTTTATTGATAAATGAAAAACCAGCAGCGTTTTTCTCGCAATCTCACATTTTAGTCACCTTATAGTTAGTACTTAGCTTAGAGTGTTTTTGAAATCCATTATTATTCAGTGCATTAATTCATTTCAATTTCTAAATGCAAATGTTTATTGTAGGAACGAAGGCGTTTGAATACTTCTAGAGAACGAGACAGGTAGAGGGAAAAATATTCCATGCAGTTCTACTCTTAAAATCTCTGGAATTTATTGCAAAAGGTTAATTATGAGTTATTCTTCCCAAATAACGTTTAAAACTTTTCCATTTTACCCATTTCGAGGCAAAATTTTGAAAAGTACCTTTGAATTGACATTAGACGTTAATCTGCTACTTCTACATTATTTAGCAAACTCTTTTAGCAAACTTGTAAATGGTAGCTAGGCGTAAACTGGAAGGAGAGCTGTGTACCAATCCCCAGTGATGATGCACAGAACCGGCCAGGTCTAGCACCTAATGTCCGACCCCGCCTTCTCGTGGTGCAGGCCGTTAGTACCTTTCAAAAGAGATATTCTCTTTTGAAAGGGAACGGAAGGGGAGGGCTGCCAGTTCAGTATGGCCTGCTGATCTGGTCATCTATGGCCACTTTTTTCTTTTTTTTCAACCCTGCTGAGGAGTGGTCAACTTCACAGGGTCCTGGTGCTGACCATCTATACCTACTAGACTGGACTTGTTTATGGATTTGAGCTTGATTATGGATCCTGGACTTGCTGCACTGGTGGGCCTCTGTTGACGGAGAGTCTGCCGCTGTGTTTTCTGTTTGCTTCTGGGTTGCCAGCTCTAAGTGAACAGAGGCATGGGATACCTTATATCAGCTGGTGGATAATCCTAATCAGAGGCCATCGCAGGTACCTGAACCTTACTTAGCTAGTTGGGCATCGTCAAGCCTAAACTGGAGTAATGCGTCTGAGGCAGGCCATGTGGCTCTTGAAAAAGTCCACTTGAAAAGGTGGTGCCTGAAGTTCCTACCAGCATCGGTGACTTCAGCCTTTAGCGGAGGAGGAACGGGTCTTTGCCCCATGCCTGCGATCAGGGGGCTGTTTGATATTGTTGGCCCTACCAATCTAAATAAACCTAATTTCTTTAAAAATCCTACTAATCATTTTCTCTCTGCAGGAACGTGGAACGTGAGGACATTACATAAAGATTATTCTCTTGATGTCCTCATGCAGGAATTCCAGCGCTATAATCTGTTTATTCTAGGCTTGCAAGAGAACAGATGGACAGGTAAAGGTGAGATACTTAAAAATAACTTTAAATTTCTCTTTACAGGGAGGGAGGATGGAAAGCATCACCAAGGCGTGGGTCTGCTGCTCAGCAGACATGCTAGTGATGCTCTTCTAGGATATGAGTGCATTAATGAAAGGTTTCTTACAGCAAAATTTCTGACAAGCATTAAAGACTAGAATGTTATCTGCTGTTATGCCCCCACTGAGGATTCTGATGAGGATGAGAAGGATAGGTTTTACAGACAACTTCAGGATATTTTGAATTCTGTCAAGAAAGGAGATATTACCCTTGTTCTTGGTGACTTCAATGCCAAAGTTGGTACCGACTCTGACCTTTGGGGAGGAGTAATAGGCCCTTTTGGTATTGGTAGCTGCAATGGCAATGGGCAACGTCTCCTACAGGTAAGTAAACTCAATGGTTTCAGAATAACTAACACTTATTACAAACACCGCGACATACATAAATAAAATAACATACATAACATAATAACATACATAAATAAACACACATGGGTTTCACCTGATGGGCTGCATAAGAATATGATTGATTACATATTAATTAACAGCAAATGGACTAGTTCTGTTAGGAATACCAGGGCATATAGGGGAGCTGAAATTGGATCTGACCATTACCTTGTTAAAAGTGTCTTGCAACTTAAACTTAAAAAGTGTTGTGCTAGGGTTAAAAAATTTACCTTTAATACTGAAGCTCTGAAAGACCCAGTTATAGCTAAAGCTTACCATGATAGGTTACTTAGTCATTATGACAGTCATGGTTTGCTTAATACTGAAGTTGAGGAAGAATGGGGCCATTTTAAACAGGCTTTTTTGGAAACTAACAGTACTCTTTTAGGGAAAAAGGAGCAGAGGAGGCAGAATTATTTAAGTGATAAGGCACTTGAGCTTATTTCAGAAAGAAGGAACTGCAGGAATGTCCTTAATCAGTACCCTACTAGTCCTAATAGAAAGCATTACAAAGAACTTAATAAACGTGTAAAGGATCACTTAGCTACTGATAGGAATCTTTGGCTTGATGGCCTTGCTGACAAAGCTGAGGAAGCAGTTAGACAGCACAACAGCAGAGAGCTGTACCAGAAAGTTAATGTTTTGTGTGGTAGAAAACGAACAGGTATACAGGGATTGAAGGATAAACAAGGCAAGGTTATAGAAGGTGAGGATTCTGTCATGGCTAGGTGGGCTGAGCATTTCAGTGATGTTCTAAACAATGTGGTTAGTTCTACTCCCATTGTTTGCAATGATGATAGATGCATTGTTGGCTTTAATGTTGGCCCTATAACACAATCTGAAGTTAGTTTGGCTATTTCTAAACTTAAACTTCATAAATCCCCAGGGGTTGATGAAATTACTACGGAAATGCTTAGAGCTGGGAATGTTTCAGTTACCATTTGGATGACTGAAATTTTGAATAACTTTTATGATAAAGGCATGGTTCCTAAAGACTTTACCAGAGCTATTATTATCCCTATTTTCAAAAAAGGTGATCGCAGTTCTTGTGATAACTATAGGGGTATCAGCCTACTCTCTGTTCCAGGTAAAGTTCTTTCCATGATTGTGCTTAATAGAATTAAGAATCTGGTTGACAGGCAATTGCGTGATGAGCAATGTGGATTCAGAAGTGGTAGGGGATGTGTAGATCAGATATTTTCACTTAGGCAGATTCTTGAGAAATGTTTAGAGTTTCAGAAACCTTTAGTTGCTAGCTTTGTTGATTTCAAAAAGGCTTTCGACTCTGTTGATCGTCATAATTTGTGGTTGATTGTGAAATCATATGGTATACCAGACAAGTTAGTTAACATTATGAAAGCTCTCTATAATAACACTGAGTCATGTGTGAGAGTTGGTAAGTCTTGTAGCAATTGGTTTAGCATTACTTCTGGTGTTCGACAAGGGTGCATTTTGTCTCCTTTTCTCTTTAGTTTGGTTGTTGATTATGCTATGCGAAATTCACTTCAAGGGAAAGTTTTTGGCCTTAAATGGGCTGGAGATACGAAAATTTCTGATTTAGATTATGCTGATGATTTAGCCCTTTTGGCAAATGATGTTGATGAGATGAACTCTTTCATTCGAACTGTTGATGAGACTGGTAGTAGAGTAGGTTTGGTTATAAACAGAGAGAAAACTAAAGTGATGAAAATTTGTCAGGCAGGTTGTGATTCAGTTAATCTGAATGGTTGCAGTCTTGAGCAGGTGTCACAGTTTAATTATCTTGGGAGCTATGTAACAGATAATGGTGATGTGCGGCACGAGATTAACAGACGAATAGGTATTGCTGCCGGGACTTTTAAGAATCTATGGATATTATGGAGAAATAGGCGTATACACCTAAAGACTAAAATTAGACTGTATAATAGTTTGGTTCTTTCTAGGGTTAGTTATGGTAGTGAAACTTGGACGCTGTGTAAGCAAGATAACAGGAAACTAGATGCTTTTGATTCTAGATGCTTACGCAGTATCTTGGGTATTAGGTGGTTTAACTTTGTAATTAATGATGAGATTAGGCAAAGGAGTCTGCAACCTCCTTTAAGCAGCATATTGTGCAGAGAGAGACTCCGCTGGTTTGGCCATGTTGCCCGTATGGATAATTATAGATTGGCGAATAGGGTTATGAACAGTGTGCCTAGAGGCCTCAGAAAGAAGGGGAGACCTAGGATGCGGTGGGCAGACAATGTCAAACAGGACCTTGTTAGAATTGGTGTGCAGTGGCCAGATGCAGTAGATGTAGCTCAGGACAGATATGCTTGGAGAATTAAACTGCGCGGTCTGGTTGGACCTCCGTAGCCCATGGCTGCTTGTGGATGATGATGATGATGATGATGATGATGATGATGATGATGATGATGATGATGATGATGATGATGATGATGGTGATGATGATGATGATGATGATGATGATGATGATAGTTCATTATAGAATTTATAAAAATTTTCTGGCAGATTTTTTTTAGAAATTATGGATGTGGCAACCTTCGTATACAGTACACGAAGTATGTATGTACAGTCGCTCAAAAAATATCGGAACAATATGGTGATTACAGAGTTCGCAAAAAATATGTGGCAACCACTTTTTTTTTTTAGAAATTAGTGATCTGGCAACCTTTGTGTACCGGTACACGAATGTTGACAGATCACTAATTTCTAAAAAAAATCTTTGACAAATATTTTTTATGAACTCTATAATCAACCATAGTGTTCGGATATTTTTTTGAGCGACTGTACACGAAGTTTGCCAGATCACTAATTTCTAAAAAAAATCGTTGCCAGATATTTCTCCTGACTTCTGTAATCAACCATAGTGTTCGGATATTTTTTTGAGCGACTGTACACGAAGTTTGCCAGATCATTAATTTCTAAAAAAATCGTTGCCAGATATTTCTCCTGACATCTGTAATCAACCATATTGTTCGGAATTTTTTTTTTGTGTGTGTGACGGTACACGAAAGTTGCCAGATATTTTTAATAAATTCTGCAATCAACCATAGTGTTTGGATATTTTTTTTAAGTGATTGTACACGAAAGTTGCCAGATCACTAATTTCTAAAAAAAAAATCTTTGCCAGATATTTTTTCTGTATTCTGTAATCAACCGTAGTTTTCGGATATTTTTTGAGTGACTGTACACGAATGTTGCCAGATCACTGATTTCTAAAAATAAAACGCGAGATATTTTTTCTGAATTCTGCAATCAACCCTAGTGTTCGGATATCTTTCTCAGTGACTGTACACGAAGGTTGCCAGATGACTAATCTAAAAATATCGTTGCCAGATACACTGCTCACAAAAATTAGGGGATATTTCAAAATGAATATGAAGCGATAATATCCCTAATTTTTGTGAGCAGTATATTTTTTCTGAATTCTGCAATCAACCCTAGTGTTCGGAAGTCTTTCTCAGTGACTGTAAAAGAAGGTTGCCAGATGTCTAATTTCTAAAAAAAATCGTTGCCAGATATTTTTTCTGAATTCTGTAATCATCGAGCGACTGTACCATCCTCGACGAATCTCATACATCACTCATCACTTCTTATTCTATGAATAATTATAAATCAGCAATTGTTTGCAACGAAATGATCAATGAGCACTTTCCACGATCACAGGTGCTTGAATCAAGTCATAGAAATAAAAAGAATATTATTGAATAAAAAGAATGCTATTGAATAAAAAGAATATTATTCAGCAAAGGTCATCTTTTTTTAGTAATTTTCCCTAAGAAATGTTCTACACCAAATTCGTTTCCCTCTGGAAAAGTGTTCTACACGAAATTCAGCTTTTCCTCTGGAAAAAAGGGGCGGGGGTGGCTCAGTCAGTAGTGCACCAGACTCATAATCTGTAGTTCCCAGGTTCTAGTCCCATCTGGGTGAGCGTTGAGATTTATCTCTGCAAAATTCCCCGCCCTGCCCACGGTCAGTAGGGGACACCGATGGGCTTGGAAAGGCCGCCGTCCGTCGGATGGGACGTTAAGCCGTGGCCCCTTGTGCGGTGGAGCCATACGCAGTGCACGTTAAAGAACACGCTGGATGGCCTTGATGGCTACCATCTGTCTCCCAACAGCTATTCCAGTGGGCCCCCTCCCCTATCCTTCTCTGAGCCTTCGGGGTCCATGTGACCTGGCCATTTAGCCCATGGTGTGCAAAAAAGTGCCGCTCAGAGGTAAAACAATCCAACGTTATAGAACAAGCTGGATGGCCTTGACGGGAGGCTACCATCTGTCTCCCACACAGATGTTGCAGTAGGTCCCCTCCCCCAACCATCTCTGAGCCTTTGGTTTCCTTGTAATCTATCCATTTAGCCCATGGTGTGCAAAAAAGTGCCGCTCAGAGGTAAAACAACCAACCAACCAACCGACCTCTGGAAAAGTGTTCTACACCAAATTCACCACCCTACAGCTGTCACAGAAGTGCTGCTTAGCAAAACCTTCACTGCAGCTATCAAAGAAGTATTTAGTACTTACATCCAGCCACTGCAGTGTTTTACATCGAATCATTCACCACAGAAATGTTTTACGTTGATTCCCTGTGCACAATTTTCACGGAACACTTCGCTACAATTTTCAAATAATAGCCTTCTAGTAAAAGTTCCCTCAAAACTTCAATATGTAAGTTCTACACCGAATGTTTTTTCCACAGCTTCTACACAAGTGTTCATCACTAGAATCTTCTCCACAGCTATCACAGAAGCTCTCCTAAAAGAACCCTTCACCAGAGCTCAGAGAACCGTTTTATACGTAGAATCCTGCCACATCATCCTGAAGCAGCCATGGCAACTGAGGTGTAACCAGACTGTGCAGTTTAATTCTCCAAGCAAGATTGTCCTGAGCTGCATCTGTCCACTGCACACCAATTCTAACAAGGTCCTGTTTGACATTGTCTGCCCACCGCATCCTAGGTCTCCCCCTCCTTCTGAGGCCTCTAGGCACACTGTTAATAACCCTATTCGACAATCTATAATTATTCATATGGGCAACATGGCTAAACCAGCGGAGTCTCTCTCTGCACAATATGCTGCTTAAAGGAGGTTGCAGACTCCTTTGCCTAACCTCATCATTAGTTACAAAGTTAAACCACCTAATACCCAAGATACTGTGTAAGCATCTGGAATCAAAAGCATCTAGTTTCCTGTTATCTTGTTTACAAAGTGTCCAAGTTTCACTACCATAACTAACCCTAGAAAGAACCAAACTATTATACAGTCTAATTTTAGTCTTTAGGTGTATACGCCTATTTCTCCACAATCTCCATAGACTATTAAAAGTCCTGGCAGCAATCCCTATTCTTCTGTTGGTATTATACCTAGCCCACAGGTGTCAGAGAAAGGATTTATACCTAGCACACTGCTCTCAGAGAAAGTTTTATACCTAGCACACAGCTCTCAGAGAAAGGTTTTATACCTAGCCCACAGCTCTCAGAGAAAAATTTTATACCTAGCCCACAGCTCTCAGAGAAAGGTTTTATACCTAGCACACTGCTCTCAGAGAAAGGTTTTATACTTAGCACACAGCTCTCAGAGAAAGGTTTTATACTTAGCACACTGCTCTCAGAGAAAGATTTTATACTTAGCACACTGCTCTCAGAGAAAGGTTTTATACTTAGCACACTGCTCTCAGAGAAAGGTTTTATACTTAGCACACTGCTCTCAGAGAAAGGTTTTATACTTAGCACACAGCTCTCAGAGAAAGGTTTTATACTTAGCACACAGCTCTCAGAGAAAGGTTTTATACTTAGCACACAGCTCTCAGAGAAAGGTTTTATACTTAGCACACAGCTCTCAGAGAAAGGTTTTATACTTAGCACACTGCTCTCAGAGAAAGGTTTTATACTTAGCACACTGCTCTCAGAGAAAGGTTTTATACTTAGCACACAGCTCTCAGAGAAAGGTTTTATACTTAGCACACAGCTCTCAGAGAAAGGTTTTATACTTAGCACACAGCTCTCAGAGAAAGGTTTTATACTTAGCACACTGCTCTCAGAGAAAGGTTTTATACTTAGCACACTGCTCTCAGAGAAAGGTTTTATACTTAGCACACTGCTCTCAGAGAAAGGTTTTATACTTAGCACACAGCTCTCAGAGAAAGGTTTTATACTTAGCACACTGCTCTCAGAGAAAGGTTTTATACTTAGCACACAGCTCTCAGAGAAAGGTTTTATACTTAGCACACAGCTCTCAGAGAAAGGTTTTATACTTAGCACACTGCTCTCAGAGAAAGGTTTTATACTTAGCACACTGCTCTCAGAGAAAGGTTTTATACTTAGCACACTGCTCTCAGAGAAAGGTTTTATACTTAGCACACTGCTCTCAGAGAAAGGTTTTATACTTAGCACACAGCTCTCAGAGAAAGGTTTTATACTTAGCACACAGCTCTCAGAGAAAGGTTTTATACTTAGCACACAGCTCTCAGAGAAAGGTTTTATACTTAGCACACAGCTCTCAGAGAAAGGTTTTATACTTAGCACACAGCTCTCAGAGAAAGGTTTTATACTTAGCACACTGCTCTCAGAGAAAGGTTTTATACTTAGCACACTGCTCTCAGAGAAAGATTTTATACTTAGCACACTGCTCTCAGAGAAAGGTTTTATACTTAGCACACTGCTCTCAGAGAAAGGTTTTATACTTAGCACACTGCTCTCAGAGAAAGGTTTTATACTTAGCACACTGCTCTCAGAGAAAGATTTTATACTTAGCACACTGCTCTCAGAGAAAGGTTTTATACTTAGCACACTGCTCTCAGAGAAAGGTTTTATACTTAGCACACAGCTCTCAGAGAAAGGTTTTATACTTAGCACACAGCTCTCAGAGAAAGGTTTTATACTTAGCACACAGCTCTCAGAGAAAGGTTTTATACTTAGCACACAGCTCTCAGAGAAAGGTTTTATACTTAGCACACAGCTCTCAGAGAAAGGTTTTATACTTAGCACACTGCTCTCAGAGAAAGGTTTTATACTTAGCACACTGCTCTCAGAGAAAGGTTTTATACTTAGCACACTGCTCTCAGAGAAAGGTTTTATACTTAGCACACTGCTCTCAGAGAAAGGTTTTATACTTAGCACACAGCTCTCAGAGAAAGGTTTTATACTTAGCACACAGCTCTCAGAGAAAGGTTTTATACTTAGCACACTGCTCTCAGAGAAAGGTTTTATACTTAGCACACAGCTCTCAGAGAAAGGTTTTATACTTAGCACACTGCTCTCAGAGAAAGGTTTTATACTTAGCACACAGCTCTCAGAGAAAGATTTATAGCTAGCACACAGCTCTCAGAGAAAGGTTTTATACCTAGCCCACAGCTCTCAGAGAAATGTTTTATACTTAGCACACAGCTCTCAGAGAAAGTTTTATACCTAGCACACAGCTCTCAGAGAAAGGTTTTATACCTAGACCTTCTACTATGACATGTAAATTGGCAGGCTCCTGTCAGACCTCTGTGGCAAGCAGCTGCTTGAGGGAGTATTTATTTATTTATTTTTACACTGCTCTCAGAGAAAGGTTTTATACTTAGCACACAGCTCTCAGAGAAAGGTTTTATACTTAGCACACAGCTCTCAGAGAAAGGTTTTATACTTAGCACACTGCTCTCAGAGAAAGGTTTTATACTTAGCACACAGCTCTCAGAGAAAGGTTTTATACTTAGCACACAGCTCTCAGAGAAAGGTTTTATACTTAGCACACAGCTCTCAGAGAAAGATTTATAGCTAGCACACAGCTCTCAGAGAAAGGTTTTATACCTAGCCCACAGCTCTCAGAGAAATGTTTTATACTTAGCACACAGCTCTCAGAGAAAGTTTTATACCTAGCACACAGCTCTCAGAGAAAGGTTTTATACCTAGACCTTCTACTATGACATGTAAATTGGCAGGCTCCTGTCAGACCTCTGTGGCAAGCAGCTGCTTGAGGGAGTATTTATTTATTTATTTTTACACTGCTCTCAGAGAAAGGTTTTATACTTAGCACACAGCACTCAGAGAAAGTTTTATAGCTAGCACACAGCTCTCAGAGAAAGGTTTTATACCTAGCACACTGCTCTCAGAGAAAGGTTTTATACTTAGCACACTGCTCTCAGAGAAAGTTTTTATACCTAGCCCACAGTTCTCAGAGAAAGGTTTTATACTTAGCACACAGCTCTCAGAGAAAGGTTTTATACTTAGCACACTGCTCTCAGAGAAAGGTTTTATACTTAGCACACAGCTCTCAGAGAAAGGTTTTATACTTAGCACACAGCTCTCAGAGAAAGGTTTTATACTTAGCACACTGCTCTCAGAGAAAGGTTTTATACTTAGCACACAGCTCTCAGAGAAAGGTTTTATACTTAGCACACAGCTCTCAGAGAAAGGTTTTATACTTAGCACACTGCTCTCAGAGAAAGGTTTTATACTTAGCACACAGCTCTCAGAGAAAGGTTTTATACTTAGCACACAGCTCTCAGAGAAAGGTTTTATACTTAGCACACAGCTCTCAGAGAAAGATTTATAGCTAGCACACAGCTCTCAGAGAAAGGTTTTATACCTAGCCCACAGCTCTCAGAGAAATGTTTTATACTTAGCACACAGCTCTCAGAGAAAGTTTTATACCTAGCACACAGCTCTCAGAGAAAGGTTTTATACCTAGACCTTCTACTATGACATGTAAATTGGCAGGCTCCTGTCAGACCTCTGTGGCAAGCAGCTGCTTGAGGGAGTATTTATTTATTTATTTTTACACTGCTCTCAGAGAAAGGTTTTATACTTAGCACACAGCACTCAGAGAAAGTTTTATAGCTAGCACACAGCTCTCAGAGAAAGGTTTTATACCTAGCACACTGCTCTCAGAGAAAGGTTTTATACTTAGCACACTGCTCTCAGAGAAAGTTTTTATACCTAGCCCACAGTTCTCAGAGAAAGGTTTTATACTTAGCACACAGCTCTCAGAGAAAGGTTTTATACTTAGCACACAGCTCTCAGAGAAAGGTTTTATACCTAGCCCACAGTTCTCAGAGAAAGGTTTTATACTTAGCACACAGCTCTCAGAGAAAGGTTTTATACTTAGCACACAGCTCTCAGAGAAAGGTTTTATACCTAGCCCACAGTTCTCAGAGAAAGGTTTTATACTTAGCACACAGCTCTCAGAGAAAATTTTATACCTATAACAGCACCACAGCTCCCACAAAGTATTGAACAAATAACACCCTGCCACGGCTGTGACAGGAGTGTTCAACACCAAACTCTTCAGATAAAGAATTTATTTTAAAAGTTTGGCCCAAGGGTTTTAAATCACCCTGTATATTATGGAGCTAAAATAACATTATACAAACTCACCTGTTTTGGATTTCAAAACACATACAGAAGTCGGCGATTTCGGATAAGAGGACTGAAATTTCGATTGGGGGAAGTCTGGATTCCACCTCCGATAAAACACCAGTAGATTTAACAAATCACAATATTTTTAAAAAGCAAAATATGCATTTTTAATTAAAACTATCCGGTGGCCGAGTAGTTAACGCACTTGGACCAAAGACTTTTACCTGGCTGATACTCCTTTAGTTATCACAAGAACTGCGATGAGCTTTTCAAAACTACGGATAACAATAACTCTGGTAAAATCCCTAGGAACCAGTTACAGAATCTTAGTTACAGGATATCGAAATCGTTTTCTAAAGAGTATCAGCAGATCCAGCTTTAGATTTCAGCTTAACCTATGCAGAGCCTGCTTACATCCCATGGCACAAATCCTACTCCATTCCACTGCAGCAAAACGTTAAATATTTTTCAATCAAATGGTCTCAAACTTTTGTGAAAAGGGTAAGCGCTCAAAAATGGTTAAAGTTAATAATGTCATTTCTAATATATGAATTACATTACAATACACTGGAACTTTAAAATACAAAGTCATTCTTGCCTGTTTTATGGAATAAATGTAAAAACAAACTTTACATTAAAATGTGGGGAAGTAAACAAACCCCTCGATAAAAAGAACCACCTCCATGAAAAGAACGAACTGCGAAAACATTACTTCCGCTAATAGAACACCTTTAACATGGTCGAGAAGTTCGTGATATGTTCCTATAATGTAGCAGACTAAAAGCAGCAGGTTACGCCAACACATTTTCCAAAGTTGCAACGAAGTTATTGTGTTCATTAAACGGAGCCACTCAAACGGAACATTCGAAATAATGTAGGAAGTTCCAGGTTTTTAATTTCCAAACAAGTTACCTTTTATTTGATACGAAACTATATCGGGAAGGATTAATGTGATGGTGCATTGTGGAACTAGAATGCATGTGACCGTGTAACGATCCTGTAACTCCGTGATACGATAAGGTAATAGGTAAGTTTTAATAAACTTTAATCTCATATTTCAAATACAAAATCTTTGAAATGTGTACACTACATGTGCTGCCATCTAATGACAACATAATGAACTAGATTTGACAACTAACTGTGATCTTTATGTTAAACCAGACGTCGGCAACCTTATTTGGCTGCGGGTCAAAATCAACCAAAATGTGACTATTAAGAAGACAGTTCGGGTCAATGGTATAGTGACCAGACGTCCCGCTTTTGGCGGGACAGTCCCGTTTTTTAACAATTTGTCCCGCGTCCCGCGGCGTTTTAAAAAAGTCCCGATTTTTGGAAAGAATGCACGACAAGATAGACAAGCTAGGGAAAACAACTTATGGAGACGAAGAAAAGAAGTTAGCAGAAGGACTTACGTCTTTTCATGCTATTAATCACAATCATTCCTTCAGATCTATGGACTGTACATCACAAGTTGTCAAAAAGTTATTCAACAAAAAATTTGCCTGTGCTTTCCCCATATGCATTTTTAGAATTAAACAAAAATCTAGAAAAAATTAATTTTATATCCATATATTCTGACGCATCTAATCATAAGGATATAAAGTTATTTCCAACCATTATTAGATTTTTTGATTCGGAAACTGGAATAAAAATTAGAATTTTAGATTTTGTTTCTTTGCCCGGCGAAACTTCTGAAATAATTTTCAGTTCCTTTATTAATATTTTGGAAAAAAACAATTTAAAACATAAAATGATTGCATATTGTGCAGACAACATGAACGCAAATTTTGGAGGAAAAGCGAGAAGAGGTACAAATAATATTTTTTATAAATGGCCGAGTGGTTAGCACGCTTGGCTACTGATCTAAGGGACCTGGGTTCGAGCCCCGGAATTAGGCATGGATGTGTGTGTCGTTTTTCTGCTGAGGTCCTGCCATCCTCTCAGATCTCCTACTGTGGCATATAAACTGACAGGCTCCTGTCAGACCTCTGTGGCAAGCAGCTGCTTGAGGGGGTATTTATTTTTATATATTATTTATAAATTAAACAAAAACATTATTGGTGTTGGTTGTGCAGCGCACATAATACATAACGCCATTCAAACAGCTGCTGACTTGTTGCCCGTAGATGTGGAAAATATTGTTATTAAAATATATTCTTATTTCTATATGTACACTGTGCGTGTTGAAATGCTTAAAGAATTTTGTGAAACTGCAGAAGTCGAATATCAGAAAATACTTGGATACAGTAAAACGCGCTGGTTAGCTCTTTTGCCAGCTGTCGAAAGAATTTTGAAAATATACGATCCTTTGAAATCCTACTTTCTATCGCAGGATAAATGTCCTAGAGTTTTTTTAAAAGAATCTTCAAAAATTTGGATAGAGTTTGTACACAATCAAGCAGCTCTTTTTCAAAATGCTATAAAACTTATTGAAGGTGACAAAATTTCGGTAATCGAAGTAGCAAATGAAGTTAATAATTTAAAATTTCAGTGTCAAGAGCGGTTAGAAAATAATTTTCTTCCATTAATTATCCGTAATAGTATAAGCCAGCTAGAAGAACAAGGTGCAATAAATCGTGCAGATATCATGAATCACGTTAAAAAGTTCTATAGTAACTGCATAGATTATTTAGAAGAGTTAACGGTACATTACAATGATATTGAACATTTTCATTGGGTTACATTAAAACAAGAACTTAATTGGAATGATGTGCAAAAATCATTCGATCATATTACTCATAATTTCCCATACAGTAATATTTCCGAAAATGATCTTTTTAATGAGGTATCATTATTAAAAAAATATATTGATAAGGAAAAGGTTAAATCTTGGGCATCAGCAAAAAATCACAATAGAGAAAAAATGGTTGGAAATATTTCATCATTTTGAAACAAATCATGTTCCTCCATACAGTAATGCACTAAAAATTGTGGAATACGCGCTGCCCTTACCAGGAACTAATGCTGCGACTGAACGCGTTTTTTCTACAGTATATAAAGTGTGGACATAAGAAAAATCACAATTAAGTGTTGAGACTTTGAAAGCCATTTTATGTGTGAAATATAATTTAACAAATTCTTGTGAAAAATTTCATGACATTTTAAACAACGACAGCAATCTACTAAAAAAATTCACTCAAATGAGAAATATGCCAAAGAATAAAATAATACTATACATAATTTTTTTTAATGTATTATATTTGTAAATTGTACTTATGTTGAAATTAAAAAAAATATATTACAATACTATTTTTGCGTTCTATGAAAATTTTTGTTGCTCCATATAGACAAAATTTTTATTCAAGAACCCCCCCCCCCCCCGGTCAATGGTGTCCCACTTTACCAATGTTAAAATCTGGTCACTAAAAACTAGAGTGTATGTGACCCTGTAACGATCCTTCAGTTAGATGATATGATGACATAGAAGGTAAGTTTTGATAAACTTTAATCTCTTATTTGAAATTCAAAATCTTTGAAATGTGTACGTATAACTTGTGCTGCCATCTAATGACAGCATAATGAACTGATTTGACGCTCACAAACTACGAGATCAGTTTCGTATTGAATTATCTGCCCAAAATGTTAGAACTGAAACCCATTCAATTAAGTACACATTTCGTCATTTACTGAGCAAGGAGTAGGGAAACGCGCGATAAGATTAAAAATAAAATTCTGACAAAGTCGCCATAAATATAAGCAGGAAAAGGATTATTATTGTTTAAAAATATAAACATTATTGGATAATAAAACTACTAGTAATAAGTTCGCAGAAATAAATAACTCCAGGAAATGAATGATTTAAAAGTTGAAGTTTAATGTTTATCAATTATGATGACCAAACTTGATAAAACGGGTGAAATCATGAACAAAAAACTTATATTTTTTTTTCACAATTTTAAGCAATACTCTCATTTATACAGCCATTTTTATCTTTTTCAAAGAGATAAACATTTATTTAAAAACATTTTATGGCAATTTATTTCTATTACTATTCTTTGTTTCTCAATATTTTACTTTAAACTATTAATTTTATGCTATGTCATACAATCAGCTTTAAAATGTAGTAAACATGCTACACCAGAAAAAGTAAAACAAATGATATGCACCCATTAATTTTATTTAAATTGAAAAAAGTAAGATAGGATTTCATTAAAACAACTTCTGATTTGTCAGTGGTTCACAATAATTAATAATCGTTTAATAATTTAGTATATTTAAATAATGAATAATTCTAAATGTGATAGTTACATGTTATTATTTCCTCAATAACATGAACAAAAATATGAATTATTTATGAAAATTAGTTGGAGCACCAAATGATTTTTATTTGATATAAAAAATATAACACATTTAAAGGAC
Source organism: Ryuthela nishihirai (assembly GCA_038380435.1). Classification (NCBI taxonomy): domain Eukaryota; kingdom Metazoa; phylum Arthropoda; class Arachnida; order Araneae; family Heptathelidae; genus Ryuthela; species Ryuthela nishihirai. The sequence goes on from JAWZYU010000092.1 coordinate 645,851, forward strand.
ATGATAAAAATCACAGAACAAAAATGAGTTTTGCATATTTTATACAATATTGGACGAATAATCATGTAGTCATTTATTTGTTTTAATTCAATTTGCATGATGTAGCACAGAAGTGTTCTTGTCTTTGCTATCTTTAAAATAAAGGGAATTATACATTACACCTCATTGAAAAAACATGTGGGTCATAAAACAAACCAATATATTTACTCCTGATCATTTCTCTAAAAATCTTTGACCAATTTTTTATAGATACATAACTAAACAATTTTTACCACTTCAGACAACTCATTTTTGGACTTCCCAACCCTTAACCTTCCCAAAACTCCTTTCACAGAAGGAGTTGAAAATTTTTTATTTTGTTTTTTTTACGGAAAATTACCACCCACCCAGTTAATGGCTAACTCTGTACAAGGTTACTTCTGCACTTTATATCACTCATGTTACTAGATGGTGCCACAAGTGGGCATGGACGTGAATCAGGTGCCGAAGTAATGTAGATGAAAAGGTTAAAAGCTAGGGTATGATAGTGGTTTTCAAGGTATGGACGGTTATGGTCTAAAGTTCAAAAAGGTAATTATTTAGGGACAGAAATTTGTATTGTGTAACTTGTGATTCCGATCTACTTCTTCATGTGTAACATCATCATCATCATGCTCAAGCAGCCATGGGGATGCAATTTAGTTCTCCAATCATATCTGTCCTGAGCTATATCTGCTGCATCTTGCCACTGCACACCAATTCTAACAAGGTCCTGCTTGACATTGTCTGACCACCACATCCTACTTCTCCCCCTCTTTCTCAGGCCTTTAGGCACATTGTTCATAACCTTATATACTAATTTATAATTATCCATACGGGCAACGTGGCTAAACCAACGGAATTTCTCTCTCTCTCTGCACAATATACTGCTAAGAGGAGATTGCCAACTCCTATGTCTAACCTCATCATTAGTTACAAAGTTGAACCACATAATACCCAATATACTGCATAATAAAAAATAAAATAAATAACCCCTCAAGCATCTGCTTGCCACAGAGGTCTGACACGAGCCTGCGTAAGCATCTAGAATTAAAAGCATCCAGTTTCCTGTTATCTAGTGTACAAAGTATCTAAGTTTCACTACCATAACTAACCCTAGAAAGAACCAAGGTATTATACAGCATAATTTTAGTGTTTAGGTGTAAATGCCTATTTCTCCACACTCTCCATAGATTCTTAAAAGTCCCAGCAGCAATCCCTATTCTTCTGTTAATCTCATGCTGCACGTCACCAGTATCTGTTACATAGCTCCCAAGATAATTAAACTGACACCTGCAGAAGACTGCAACCTTTCAGATTAACTGAAACCAGCCTGCCTCACCAATTTACATCACTTTCATAAAAAAAATATAAATAAATCTTTAGTTTTCTAAAATAATTTTAGACACTGCTAATTGTATAAAACTTAATAATTTACATGATAATGCTGTTGTACATCTAAAAAAATCAGATATTAAATAATTCCCAAGTTAAGAGGAGTGCTTAACATTATAAAAGCTTGACAGAAAAATTGCCTGATTGGCTTACTGATTCTGAACACATAATGCTATAAAATGCAATCCATGTTATTAATCATAAATGCATATTGAAGAGGTGTGGGCTGAAATGGAAAAGGAAGGTAGGGGCTCACACAATAGCAATGCAAGCGACCCTAAATTTTGGTTGATTGATTGATTGATTGTTTTACCTCTGAGCGGCACTTTTTTGCACACCATGGGCTAAATGGCCAGGTCACATGGACCCCGAAGGCTCAGAGAAGGTTGGGGGAGGGGATCCACTGGAACAGCTGTTGGGAGACAGATGGTAGTCTCCCATGAAGGCCATCCAGCATGTTCTTTAACGTGCACAGGGTATGGCTCTCCCACACAGGGGGCCACGGCTTAACGTCCCATCCGACGGACGGCGGCCTTTCCAAGCCCATCGGTGTCCCCTACTGACCGTGGGCAGGGCGAGGAATTTTGCGGAGATAAATCTCAACGCTGACCCAGCTGGACTCGAACCTGGGAACTACAGATTATGAGCCTGGCGCGCTACCGACTGAGCCCCCCCCACCCCCCCCCCCCTAAATTTTGGGAAAGGGCATTTGTCGCAGGCTGCCCTGTGGTCAATGAAATGAGTTGTATGAAGAGTCTAACACTGGCTGGGTTGAGAAAAATTGAAAAGGTGATGGAGTCGAGTATCCTTGCTGTCCTGAGGGGAGGCAGAGTGTAAGGGACGAAAAGGGTGGCAGATATGGGCAAAGAGAAAGGGAAGAAGGAGGAAGTGTTCTCTAAAAGTCCTGTCTATTCGTATAAAAAATGAATTTTGAAAATTAGGGGAAGGTGTGGGGGAGGATGTTTCCAGAAAAATTGAGAAAATCAGATAAGAAACCTGGGTGGGGGGAGGTAAAAGGTGTAAGGTAGGTGAGGGTAACATGAGGGAGGTGATGCAGGGAAGCATTGTGTAGGGGTTGTTACCAGGTTAGATTTAAGTGATGTTTTGGCAGGAGATATCTTTAGGTGAGGTTAATAAATGATAAAATGTGTGTGAGGTGAGGGTGATGAATGTAAGTTGTTGGGCCTTAGCTCGGAGAGTGTGGTGGAAAGAAATAGTGATGTTTATGAGCGTTTAGGTAGATAAATAGTAAAATTGCCCATGTTTGTTATTAGTAGCTTCAGATGTACATAAGTATTTTTCAAGGTATAATTTTTTGTTTGAGTGAGTGCTGGAGGTATTTTTCCTGTGCTGGAGTAATTTTAAGATAAATGTAGGCTCCAAAGAGCATTGTTTTTGTCCTTTCAGGATCTTTTTTGTCACAGGGATCTTTTTGGCTCCTGGATCTTTTGGGTGTCCATATGGATCTTTTAGGTAGCAGATATGAGCAAACGGGAAGAGGATATGTGGACAAGTGGTCAGAGGGGAAGGGACATTAAATGTACCTGCCAATGGGTTGGGTTGTTTTACTTCTGAGCGGCAATTTTTTTGCACACCATGGGCTAAATGGCCATGTCACAAGGACCCCAAAGGCTCAGAGAAGGTTGGGTGAGGGGACCCACTGGAACAGCAGTTGGGAGACAGATGGTAGCCTCTCGTCAAGGCCATCCAGCATGTTCTTTATTGTGCAGAGGGTATGGCTCTCCTGCACACGGGGCCACAGCTTAAAGTCCCATCTGATGGTGTAACGCTCCAAAGAAATGAAATACTTTTAAATCATCACAATGGACAGCATTATTATTATGATAGTGGCCCATTCATCCCCCCTAATGGGGCGGGGGTGGCTCAGTCGGTAGCGCAGCAGGCTCGTATTCTGTAGTTCCCAGGTTCGAGTCCCAGCTGGGTCAGCGTTGAGATTTATCTCTGCAAAATTCCCCGCCCTGCCCACAGTCAGTAGGGCACACTGATGGGCTTGGAAAGGCTGCCGTCCGTCGGATGGGACGTTAATCCGTGGTCCCATGTACGGGAGAGACATACCCTGTGCACGTTAAAGAACATACTGGATGGCCTTGACGGAAGGCTACCATCTCTCTCCCAACAGCTGTTCCTGTGGGTCCCCTCCCCCAACCTTCTCTGAGCCTTCGGGGTCCATGTGACCTGGCCATTTAGCCCATGGTGTGCAAAAAAGTGCCACTCAGAGGTAAAATAATCCAATGTCAAAGAACACGCTGGATGGCCTTGACGGGTTTTTTTTTGACTACATTTCACCCCTATCTCCTCACTCCTTCTGGGTTGGGAAATTTCAATGGCGTACAGTATATTTTTTCTATTTGCTCTTTAATAATACAGTTTTTTTCTAGTTGATTGCAAAGATAATTTTTTTTCTAATGGATCTTTAAAGATATAAATTTTTTTCTAATGGTTCTGAAAAATATTTTTTTGGTAGTGAGCGTATAATAATATCTTTTCATATTGCTTTTTTTTTTATCTCGTTTTCTGAAAAAAGAGATAAAAAGCAACTGATGTATAGCAATATAGTTGTGGGAAAAAATATATGTACGTATTATATTTTAGTAGTGGGAAAACGAGATAGAAGCAACTAAAGAAAATGAGATATAAAGAAACTAATTCGCTTCGTCGTCATTCTGTCTGTAGACATCAAAAATTTTTGTTTACAGAGATAAAAATTCCTTTTCTATTGAAATCTCTGGAACACTCCAAATACTCCCTGTATTCATTAGAAATTTCAAACAAATATTGCAAATAATGTAGTTATGCTAAAAATTTGAAATTTTGGTGGTGGAATGTTCTGCTGAGGTCCTGCCATCCTCTCAGATCTCTTACTGTGGCATATAACTGACAGGCTCCTGTCAGACCTCTGTGGCAAGCAGCTGCTTGAGGGGGTATTTTTTTTTTTGTAAAGGTGACGAAATTTCCACTGTCAACCAGCAGATAATTGTTTCTTTAGAGAGATAAATGAAAAATTCTTTTTTGAGTTACGTTGAAATTAATGAAATATTATAATTCAATCTTTTGAAATATTCCTAGAACTGTAACTACGCCCTCTAATGGGGAAAATTTTTTAATAATTTAAAACAAATGTTGCAAACGATGTATTTATGCAAAAAATTTTGGAGGTGGAAATGTGAAGATTATGGAATTTTCATTGCTAACAGTGAGTTAGCTTATTACACCCAGAATGGGTGGGGGAGATATGGAAACAATTTATTGTCTTTGAAGATAATTGTTTGTACAGAGAGATTAGAAAAAAAAACTTTTTGGTTTAGATAGCAATTGATAAAATATTATGATTCACACTTTTGTAATCTTTTGAACACTATAATTGCTCCCTCAAATGGTGAAAAAGATACAAAATTCCAAAATTTGAAACTAATATTGCATGCATGCATATACATACAACATTATCATGCAGCCATGGTCTACGGAGCTCCAAACAGAATTGTTCAATTTTCCTCTCCAGATGACTGTTCTGAGCTGCTGCTGCTGCATTTTGCCACTTTAGGCCAATTCTGGCTAAGTTCTATTTCACATTGTCTGTCCATCTCTTCCTTGGTCTCCCCCCTTTATTTGAAACCCATAGGCATACTTTTCATAATCCTGTTTGCTAATCTCTAGCTATGCATATGAGCAACATGGCCAAACCAATCCAGTCTCTCTCTGCACAATACGCTGTTCAAAGGAGGTTAATGATGCCTTCTAACCTTAACATTACTTAAAAAGTCAAACCACCTAATGCCGAAGATACTGCGTAAGCATCTGCAATCAAAGGCATCACATTTCTTGTTATCCTGCTTACAAAGGGTCCATGTTTTGCTACAATAACTAAACTTAGTCTGTATAATAGTTTGGTTCTTTCTAATTTTAGTCTGTAGGTGCAAACACCTATTTTTCTCACTCTCCTTAGATTCTTAGAAGTCCCAGAAGCAATCCTTTTTCTTCTATTTATCTCATATTCCACATCAACAGTATCTGTTATATAGCTCCCAAGGTAATTAAACTGAGACATTTGCTGAGGAGTGCAGCCATTCAAAGCAACTGAAGCACTATTGACCTGACCAATTTTCATCACTATAGTTTTATTTCTGTTTATCACCAAACCTTACTCTATTATCATTCTCATGAACAGCCCTAATGAAAGAATTGATCTCATCAACATCATTAGCCAATAGGACCAAATCATCTGCATAATCTAAATCACAAAATTTGAAATCTCTAGATCATTTAAGGCCAAAATTTTTCCCTTGCAGAGAATTTGGCATTAAATAATCAATAACTAAACTAAAGAGAAAAGGAGACAATCACTAGAAGACATGCCAACTCTAACATCCAACTCAGTGTTATTATAAAGAGCTCTCATTACACTAACTAACTTATTAGGTATTCCGTGTGATCTAACAACCAACCACAAATCATGTCGATCAACAGAGTCAAAAGCCATTTTGAAATCTAAAAAGCTAGCAACCTCAGGTTTCTGAAACTTTAAACGTTTCTCAAGAATCTGCCTAAGTGAAAATATTTGATCAATACATCCCATACCATTTCTAATTCCGCACTGTTCATCATGCAGTTGTCCATGAACCAAAATTGTTAATTCTATTAAGTATAATCATGCAAAGAACTTTACTTGGAACAGAAAGTTAACTAATTCCCCTATAATTTTCACAAGAACTGCAATCATCTTTTTTAAAAACTGGAGAAAAAAATAGGTCTACTAAAATTTTTAGGAACAATACTTCTATCATAAAAAAAATCATAATTTCATTTGGCCATGTAACAACACAAGCGTGAAACACAACAGGAGTAGAAATAATCACATTATTTAGAACATATCTGAAATGATCAGCCCATCTAGTCATCACAGATGCTCACCTTAAACCACCTTGCTATGTTTATTGCTTAATCCAAGTGTACCTGTCTGTTTCTTCCCACTTAAAACATTAATAATCTGGTACAACCCTCTGCTGTTGTGCTGTCTATCTGCTTCCTCTCCTTTGTCAGCCAAGCTATCAAGCCAAAGTTTCTTATCAGCCATTAACTGATCTTCTACACGTTTATTAAGCTCCTAGTAATGCCTTCTGTTAGGATTAGTAGGGTGTTGATTCTTATTAATTTTGCACTTCCTTCTTTCAGAAATAAATTCCATAGCCTCACCAGTCAAATAGTTTTGTTTCTTCTGTTCCCTTTTACCTAAAAGAGTACTATTGGTTTCAAGAAAAGCTTCTTTAAACTGATTCCATTCTTTCCCAATTTCAGCGGTAACCAAACCACTATTGTCATATTGACTAAGTAGCCTATCTGGTATGTTTGCCAATATCTGGATCTTTCAGACATTCAGTATTATAGCTAATATTTTAACCTTAGCAGAACATTTCTTACTGCTTAAACTCCAGCTGCAAAACACTTTTGACCAGATAATGATCAGACCCAATTTTGGCTGCCCTGTATGATCTGGTATTCCTAACTGAACTAGCCTATTTCCTGTTAATTAAAATTTAATCTATTGCATTCCTGTGCAACCCATCAGATAAATCCCATGTATATTTATAAATGAACCAGCGTTTATAGTCATCATCATCCTCAAGCATCCATGGGCTACGGAGATCCAATCAGACCATGTAATTTAGTTCTCCAAGCAAGTCTGTCCTTAGTAGCATCTGGCCACTGCACATCAATTCTAACAAAGTCCTTTTTGACACTGTCAGCCCACCATGTCCTAGGTCTACCCCACTTTCTGAGGCACACTGTTCATAACTCTATTCATTAATCTATAATTATCCATATGGGTAGCATGGCCAAACCAACAGAATCTCTCTGTGCACAATATGCTGCTTAAAGGAGGTTGTCGACTCCCTTGCCTAACCTCATCATTAGTTACAAAGTTAAACCACCTAATACCCAAGATACTGCGTAAGCATCTAGAATCAAAAGCATCTAGTTTCATGTTATCTTCTTGTGTGAGGGCATCGAGAGAATAAGCTCTGTGCAGAGTCCTCACATTCCAACTTATATGGAGAGAAAATGGTTAGTGGGAGGTTTAAAGAAACTGTGTTTATTGAGAGAGGAAATGGTGACAATATGAAATAGCGCCCTAATTGCAGGCATGGGGCAAAGACCCATTCCCCCACCACTAAAGGCTGATGCCATCTACACTGGAAGACTTCCTCCATTGTTGAATTTGATGATGCCAGCAGAAGTAAATAGTTCAGGTGCTTGTGATGACCTCTGCTCAGGATTATCTACAAGCTGATAAAACGTATCCTGTGAATCTATGCATTTGGGGTTGTCAAACCACAAACAGAAAAGACAGCAGAAGATTTTCCTTCCACAGAAGCCTCCAGTGCAGCAAATTCAGGATCCATAATCAAGCTCAGAGCCGAAACCCTTTGTGGTTGACCACTCCTCAGCAGGGTAGGGGAAAAAAAGCCATAGTTGTCCAGATCAATAAACTACGTAAATAAGGCAGCTGTCCCCTTCTGTTCACTTCCACAAGAGAGTATCTCTATTGAAAGGTGGAACTACCAATGCCAAAGATTCCTAAAACTGCTGCCCAAAAATTAGAATCAGTACCAAGTCTAGCATTGAAGTGACCTAACACAAGAGAAATACCTCCTTTCTTTGGGGGCGGGGGTGGCTCAGTCGGTAGCGCGCCAGGCTCATAATCTGTAGTTCCCAGGTTCGAGTCCCAGCTGGGTCAGCGTTGAGATTTATCTCCGCAAAATTCCCCGCCCTGCCCACGGTCAGTAGGGGACACCGATGGGCTTGGAAAGGCCGCCGTCCGTCGGATGGGACGTTAAGCCTTGGCCCCGTGTGCGGGAGAGCCATACCCTGTGCACGTTAAAGAACACGCTGGATGGCCTTGACGGGAGGCTACCATCTGTCTCCCAACAGCTGTTCCAGTGGGTCCCCTCCCCCAACCTTCTCTGAGCCTTCGGGGTCCATGTGACCTGGCCATTTAGCCCATGGTGTGCAAAAAAGTGCCGCTCAGAGGTAAAACAACCCAACCCAACCCAACCTCCTTTCTTCATAGAACTCAAAATATCTTGACACTGGCTGTAAAACATAGCCTTCTCATCAGATTCCTCTCAGGGGGCATAACAACAGATGACACTCAAGTCTTTAATTTTTGTTTCAAATTATGCTGTAAGAAATCTTTCATTAATGCAGTCATATCCTGGAAGAGCATCCCTGGCATGTCTGCTGAGAAGCAGACCTACACCTGAGAGATGCTTTCCATCCTCCCTGTCTGAAAAGAGAAATATAAAGTTATTTTTAAGCATCTCACATTTATCTGTCCATCTGGTCTCTTGCAAGCCTAGAATATCTAGGTTTTAAAGGTAGAATTCCTGCATGAGGACATCAAGAAAATAACCTTTATATAATGTCCTCACATTCCACAAAATTGCAGAGGAAATGATTAGTAGGTTTTTTAAAGAAACTAGATTTATTGAGAGAGGTAGGGCCAACAATATCAAACAGTCCCCTGATAGCAGGCATGGTGCAAAGACCTGTTCCTCCTCCACTAAAGGCTGAAGTCACCGGTGCCTGTAAGAACTTCAGGCACCACATTTTCAAGTGGTCCTTTTGAAGAGTCATGTGGCCTGCCTGAGACACATTATTTTAGTTTATAATTGACGATGCCCAGCTAGCTAAGTGAGGGTTAAGTACATGCAATGGACTCTAAGCAAGATTATCCACCAGCTTTTATAAGGTATCCCATGCCTCTGTTCACTTAAGGCTGGCAACCCAGAAACAAGCAGAAAACAAAGTCGCAGATTTTTCCTCAACAGAGGCTCACCAATGCAGCAAGTCCAGGATCCATAATCAAACTCAAATCCATAAACCAGTCCAGTCTAGTGGGTACAAATGATCAGCATGAGGACCCAGTGAAGTTGACCACTCCTCATTAGGTTTGAAAAAAAGAAAAAGTGGCTACGGATGACCAGATCAGTAGCCCACACTGAGTTGTCAGTCTTCTCCTTCTGTTCCCTTCCAAAAGAGAATATCTCTTTTGAAAGGTACAGCCTGCACCGCGAGAAGGTGAGGTCGTCGGACATTAGGTGCATCTGTTCTCTGTATCACACTGGGGATTGATACACAGCTCTCCTTCCAGTTTTTGCCTAGCCACCCTTTACAAACCTGAATATTGCAACAATATATTAATTATAGAAATATGGACTTTTGATGGTGGAATGTGATCATCATGAAGTTTCTTTTGGGAAGAATGAAACTGATGATTAGAAATCTTTTTAGTGTGATTGATACTAATGAAATATAATTTGCATTTTTCGAATATTTAGTAATTTTAATATCTTTACATGTCACTAAATATGAAAATCACAACTGTAACGAGTTTTACAAATAATATGTATAGAACAGAAATTTGAAAAATTTGTGATAGCTTTTAAGGGACAGCAATAATCTTTTTTTAGCTGACAAGCAATAATATACCCACCTTCTGTGAGAGGTGTGGAAAATGCAATTACTTCAATATAAGAATTAAGAGACGAATACTTTTATGTTGTATAATTACTATTAAAATATTATTTGCATTTTCCCCATCATCTGCTTGCTCAAATTAAAACTTTTAAAGAATGAAACATTAGGAAGAGAATAAATTTCATTCTCTTTGAAAACGAGATTCTCATATGCGCCCGAGGCGATATTCGTTCTTCTACTTAAGGATTATTTTCTTTTTCTATTGGATCTTTAAGGATATATATTTCTATCTAGAGGTTTCTTAGGAATGTAAATTTTATGCCACTGGCTCTTTAAAGATACAGGCTTGTTTTTCGGCTGGCATTTAACAACGTAGTTTTTTTAGTGGCTGATAACAAATATAAATTTTTTTTCTAGTGAATAATTAAAAATATTTTAATTTTTTTTCTCTGGTAAGTTTTTAGGAACTTTTTTCGTAGTGACATTTTAAGGATACAGTTTTCTTGATGGCTATTAGCTAACATTCGTTGACCAGCTCTCACTCTAGATGGTGTGATGGTGTCTTATTCCATCAAAGAAAGAGGACAGCAATGGACTTTCCAAGTCCATCACTCTCCGCTTTCTCACCATAACAGGGTAAAAAGGGGGGGGGGACAATCTAAATGTTTGTTCAATTGCTACTAGAGACTGCAAAAGCCAGATTGCCAGCCTGGCTTGCAATCTGCCATTAGTTAATTGGATTACTAAATAGTTTTCATCAACTTTGTTTTAATTTTGTTCATTGTCGATATTTTGCTTATTCTTGTGTCTGATTACATTATTTCATTTCTAGGTATATATAGCCAAGTATGTGGAACAAAGAAGTTGCAATAAAGATATGAAGTAAATTAATACTGACAGAAAGGAGAAAATTAGAGAAGTTGAAAAGAATTCATTTAAACATTCAGTTGACACTCATCTACTGTTCGAAATTCTGTAAGTCAAAAGAATAAATTCTGTGTTTGCACATTTATATTATCCTTACACAAAAATATATACACCTCATTATTCATTGAAATGGAACATATTTTGGCAAATTGACAAAATATGCGTCATGTTTTCAACACTGAAAGGTGCTTCATGTCCATAAAACATGAAAACGACACTGAATAAATTGGAATCATAAATTGCTTTAGCTGGAGCAAAAAAAAATGTTTCTCATTTGTCATAAAGGACTGACAAGAAAAAATAGAAATGCTTTATATTTGTGAGAGAGTAGAAAAAGTGAAATCAGAGTTGGAACTATTACTGTGAGCAGAACAAACTCTCTTGTGTGTAGGAAGTTATTCCAGAAGCAAAGATATAAAGAGCATTTCTGAGATAACATGCAGAAATTTTACAATTGTCATATTATGCAATGGAGAATATTGATTTAATAGCACCTATATTCTAATATGTAGAAAAGTCATTTATCGGTGAAATATGCAACGAAACTTTCAAAACCAGCCTTCTGCTCTAATATCAGTATTTTACAAACACAATACATAAGACTCAACCAAATCTTCAGAGTCTTTAATAACATTTCCATGCACAGGAAAAGCAGAACAGGATTAGGGTATAGAACGCTTTTCTTAAAATCTTTTATTTGCAATACGATAAAGAGAGGACATATATTGGTGAAGTATGAAGCAATAGTTTTGAAACAAAGCCTGTGATATTTTTTATTTTACACAAAATACAGGCGTCATATATGTGAAAAATGCAAAAATTCATTTAAAACAAAGCAGAATTTTGAATACTATTTTGAATTTCACAAAAGAAAAAACTCTGTAGTATGTAATAATAAATTAGTGAACAAAACTCATTTATGTCTTATCTGTCACATAGAAGAAAAAAGACATCTCTTAAACTGTAGCAAATAATTCACACAGAATCTCACCTAAATAATAAATATATTTGGCACATATGAGAGAGAAACTATATGAGTGTGAAATATATAACTAGAAATTTGCTGATAAATGGTATCTTAAGGTTCATAATGTGATATGCAAAAATCGAAAATCACATATTTTAAATGTGTAAAAATAGATTTTCAAGTAAAGGATCGTTTAAATTTCATTATCGAAAAGACAAAGAAGAGAAGCCACATATCCCTGAAATAGATAACAAGAAATTCAATATGCAGTTTTAAGGACCACTTTCTGACTCACCCAGGAAAGAAAGCACATTTTAGAAATGAGTGAAAAGGAATCATCAGATAATTCTCATTCTAGGTGTTATTTTCTTAAACACACAGAGAAAAGCCCACATGTATGTGAAATATGTAATAAGAAATTTGGAACGATGTCTCATCTTAGAAAGCATGTTCTGACACACACAGGGGAAAAACCACATGTATGTGAAATATGTAATAGGAAATTTGGAGAGATGTATAATCTTAAAAGGCATTTTCTGACACACACAGGGGAAAAACCGCATGTATGTGAAATGTGTAATAAGAAATTTGGTCGGATGTCTCATTTTAGGAGGCATGTTCTGACACAAACAGGGGAAAAATCGCATATATGTGTAATATGTAATAAGAAATTTGCACGGATGTCTCATCTTAGGGAGCATTTTCTGACACACACAGGGGAAAAACCGCATATATGTGAAATATGTAATAAGAAATTTACACAGATGTCTCACCTTAGGGACCATTTTCTGACACACACAGGGGAAAAACCGCATATATGTCAAATATGTAAAAAGAAATTTGCACAGATGTCTCATCTTAGGAGGCATGTTCTGATACACACAGGGGAAAAACCGCATGTATGTGAAATATGTAATAAGAAATTTACACTGAAGTCTACCCTTAGGAACCATGTTCTGACACACACAGGGGAAAAACCGCATATATGTGTAATATGTACTAAGAAATTTGCACGGATGTCTCATCTTAGGGAGCATTTTCTGACACACACAGGGGAAAAACTGCATATATGTGAAATATGTAATAAGAAATTTGCACGGATGTCTCATCTTCGGGGGCATTTTCTGACACATACAGGGGAAAAATCGCATGTATGTGAAATATGTAATAAGAAATTTGCAATGAAGTCTACCCTTAGGAAACATGTTCTGTCACACACAGGGGAAAAACCACATGTATGTGAAATATGTAATAAGAAATTTGCACAGATGGCTCATCTTAGAAAGCATGGTCTGATACACACAGGGGAAAAACCGCATGTATGTGAAATATGTAATAAGAAATTTGCACAGATATATCATCTTAGGAAGCATTTTCTGACACACAAGGGAAAAATTGCATGCATGTGAAATATGTAATAAAAAATTTACATTGAAATCCACCCTTATGAATCATGTTCTGACACACGGGAAAAACTACATGTATATGAAAAATGTAACAAGAAATATGGACAGATGTGTAATCTTAGAAAGCATTTTCTGACACATACAGGGGAAAAATTGCATGTATATGTATTATGTAATAAGAAATTTGCACACGGCTCATCTTAGGGAGCATTTTCTGACACACAGAGAAAAAGCCACATGTATGTGAAATATGTAATAAGAAATTTGCACTGAAATCTATCTTTAGGAACCATGTTCTGACACATACTCGGGTAAATTCGCATGTATGTGAAGTATGTAATAGGAAATTTACACCGAGGTCTACTATTAGGAACCATGTTCTGACACACACAGGGAAAAATCAACATGTGTGAGATATTTTTTTTTAATTTTTTTTCCATTCTAATTTAATGCACCAAAACTATATAATATATATAAATAAGAACAGAATAACAAAACTTGCATATACAAAACAGAAAACAATAGTAGTGCAAGTCAGAAAAATAATAAAATATAAAAAAAATAAATAAAAGTTGCATATTAGCAAACCTTTGTGCAATTTGCTTATTTAGGATTTTAAATTAAATTATTACAATAAGAGAAATGTCTTTAATAACAAAAAATATGTGTCATGTTATAAACAAAAGATCATTGTATAATTTTAAAGCGATCATCAGTATTTGAAGCAGTAATAATAAAATTTTTAACTTTCAATTTAAAAACACTGTATGAACGTTCATTTCTAATTTCAATAGGCAAGGAACTAAATATTCTAGGAGCTAAAAATAAGAAGTGCTTATGAGCTATTTCTTTAGGGATTACAAATAAAAGGCCAGATTGATGAGTAGCATTACTCATTACATTTAAACTGCAAAAATGTTGGATTGTTAAAGATAAAAACAGTTGTACTATAAATATACAATGATCCTAGACTAAGAATTTTATAATCATAAATTACTCATATAGACTTTATTATGAAATGTCATAACTTTTAAGAATTTATATTATACTTTACTAACACATTCAATAATATTCATACAAGTACCCCCAGCTAGTCAAAGCATGTTTTAAAAGAGATTGTATCTCAGCAAAATAAAGAGTAATTAAAAATCTTCCAGAGATAATTTTTCTTAAATGGTACAATTTGACTAAGTAAAATCGCATTTTATTTACCATGATATTAACATGTGATTTCCATTTCCAATTGCTGTCTATTGGTACACCCAAATATTCTGTAGTCTTAATTTGTTTGATTTCAGGGCATTCACAAGAAAATTTGTTGACACAATGTATACTATGAAATTGTAATTTATCAAAAAAGTTGTTGGGGTGAGTGAAAAGTACATAAAGCATGTTTTATCAGAGTTCATTTTTAACCCATTTTTGTTAAACCAAGTTGCAATAATATTTAAATCATTTTGAATATTAAGAAATAAATCATGTTGATTTCTCTCTTTGTAAACAAGCACTGTATCATCAGCATATGAAATTGATTTTTCTTTTAAATTTTGATAAAGTATATAAATTAAAAATAAAATAGGTCCTGAAATAGATCCTTGTGGAACTCCTTTATTAATCAGTATTTTTGCACTTTCAATTTTATTAATAGAAACCATTTGATAGCGTTCAGATAAATAAGATTTAAACCATCTCCATAAATTTCCCCTAATTCCTAAAAAATAAAATTTTTTAAATATCGTGTCTAACTGCATCAAAAGCTTTAGATATGTCGAGAAATAGGGCTAGTGTTTTTTAGAATTATATATCCCTTGATAAATATTGGTAGTGAACTCTAAGATAGCATGTTCAGTACTTCAACCTTTCCTGAAACCATGGCCGAGTGGTTAGCGTGCTTGGCTACTGATCTAAGGGATCTGGGTTCAAGCCCCGGGTAAGGCATGGATGTATGTGTCGTTTTTCTGCTTAGGTTCTGCCATCCTCTCAGACCTTCTACTATGGCATATAAACTGACAGGCTCCTGTCAGACCTCTGTGGCAAGCAGCGGCTTGAGGGGGTATTTATTTTCTTTTATGAAACCAAACTGAAAATTTGTAAAAAAAAGGAAACTTTTTCTAAATAATTTTTAAGTGTTATTTTCATGATGGTTTCAATAACTTTTGAAAAGGTGGGAAGAATGGAAATTGGTCTATAATTATTAAAACAATTTTTGTCTCCAGTTTTATGAATAGGTTTTACAATAGCAATGTGTTAACGCAAGGACATCCCTATGAATGAGTGGTTTCCAAAAATTAGAAGCAGGAAGACTTGAATTTGCTTCTGAAGTGCCTAACCAGTGAAGAGCACCCTCCCCCTTCCAACATAACCACGATGATGCAGCTTACCGCCTCCCTTTACTTCACCAAATTACCCAACAGCGTATGTGATGGTCAACTGAGGGCCCATCCCCACATCAGTCACAGTGCGATGGAAATGTTTTCCCAGTCATCTTCTAAAGGACGAATTAAGGAGATGGTCCCCATCCGAATCTAGAGTGACGACGACCTGGCCGTAATCCGATGCAGCTGACGAACGCTTACCCTTCCTTTAACTTATAAGTTGCCATCCTTAAATTTAGATTTAATTGTAAAGGGGTTCCACAGTTCCATAGTCCATTTAATTCTTTAAGTTCTTTCTTTTTTTAAGTCCACAATAGACGATTTATTATTAGAAAGATTAATTGTTCTGCCTGTACTTTTAAATATTTTGTCTCAATAAATATTGTTATTGTTTTATGTTTCCATAAACCTGAGTTGCGTTCATCATTGGATTTCCTATTAATAAAAACGTTTTGCCCTAAGGAGACGGCCTGGGATTTTTGCGGTCCCGCATTGTCTAATTAAGGGAATAATCCGTAATTGGACAATGTGGGAAACACAACGCCACAGATTTAAATTTGCATATTTCTACATAAAAATGGAATAGTGCTTGCAACCACGAGGTGCGCATAACAATTGTGCTGAATAGAAATAATCTGATTCACGGAGAACTGCGTGATCAACAATGTTATTCAAAAGTGGTAGATGTGTAGATCAGATTTTTTCACTTAGTCAGATTCTTGAGAAATTTTTAGAATTTTAGAAACCTGCGGTTATTAGCGTTTTAGATTTCAAAAATGCTTTTGAGTCTGGTGATCGTTGTGATTAATGGTGAGGACGTATTCCATAACAGATAAGTGATTAACATGGTGAAATTCTCTGCACAATCATTGAGTGATGTTTGAGATTTTCTGACACTACAAAATCCTTCGCATATCCCTAAATGGCTCCCTTCAAGACTAAGACATGTCGACCCTCTCTGGTTGAAGTACACAAGGAGTTTTTCTGGGGTACTATGGTTAGGGCACTTGGTTACGGATGAAAGTGACCTAGGTTTGGCCCCAAGGTAGGACATGAATGTCTGTGTTGTCTTTCTTTTGGGGGTTTGCCTTCCTCGTAGAGCTTCTCTATGGCTTATTAAAAGATTCCCATCAAACCTTTCTTTACATGCATCTGAAAATTATTTCTTTAATAACATTTTCTAAGCCATACTGAGGAACGATAGAGACTCGTAATCTGCAGTTCACAGGTTCAAGTGCCAGCTGCGTAAACATTAAGATTTATCTCTGCAAAACTCTCCACCCTGCCCACAGTCAGTATGGGACACCATTGGGTTTGGAAATGTAGCCGTCCGTCGAATGGGATGTTAAGCCTTGGAACTGTGTGCGGGAAAGCCATATCCTCTGCATGTTAAATGACACGTTGGACGGTCTTGGCGGGTGGTTACCATCTGTCTCTTAAGAGCTGTTACATTAATTTCTGTTTTGCTGGGACAACCACAGCAAACACAAACCCTGATCCAGTTGTAGCCATCCCATCGCTAAGGGCGATGGGATGGCTACAACTGGGGGATAAATCATGTACGATTAAGTCCCCCAAAAAGACAAGTGGGTTTGCGTTGTGTATTTTTAATTAAGCTCGTTCATTTGGCAATACTAGCTTTCACTTGATGCTCAGCTTAGTCAACTACCAGCACTTCAGGGTAGAAAATAACATTTTTTTATTTACATTATTCATTATTCACTAAAAGAAGAAGAATTACAGTTAGCTGCTGCTGGCGTCCCGCAACTGGGACGTTCTGCACGAGCCGCGCTACAACTCGGGCTCATTGGCGGAGACTAAAGTGGTCCGTTGTCACTCTCTAAATTAACAGTCTATTTTCACTTTAAACATACTATATTTGATTTGTGTATTATCGTTATGGGAGTCCGTGCGACGGAGGCTAGCAACTGTCCATCTACGCAAAAGAATCTGATTGTTGAAATTGTGCCTACCTCCTTATACTTTGGCTGCCGATCCCATTGTCCTTCTCCCGCCACTTTCCTCCTACTCGGGCCGCTGGCTGGACACGTCCGCTCGCATTGCAGGCGACGACAAAAAGCTCTCTCGGCCGCCTCATCACACACACAAGTCACATTGTTCATGTCTTTGTTCTTCACTCCAGAGTCAATCTGTCCAATTAGAGGTCGGCCGGCAAGAGGTGTCCTGACCTCATTGGGCCGAAGGTTCTAGAACACCGGGGGAAGGCCCCCACTCCGGGGTCCTTGGTGCAGGTCATGCGGTACTGTGGCGCGCTCGCTCCCCACCAAAAAGAAGGGGAGGGGAGAAGGTTTGACCTCTACTGCTGCTTGGTGTCCGTTTATCGTCCCAACATGGAGGCCAGCCCACCAGTCAAAATGTTCGCGAACCTCCCAGTTCCCCAAAGGTTGTGTCCACAGGACTAGCTCGCTGTGGGTACGACACACCTATCCCCCTTTAGGGAGGGGGGGAATCGGTGTGGCATGCGAAGGTCCGGGGCCAGCTGGAAAGGATCTGGTCCATATCACTTTTATTCTCTTTTTGACAAGGCCAGGAGATTTCTCGAACGTAGCGTCACAGTTCATCTTTTTGAAAAGGCCAGGAGGTTTCTTGGTCGCTTGGTTGGGGCCCACCTGGGCCGCTCCCGTGGTAGCCGTTCCGCAGGGGACTCCTGGGCACATGACATGAAAAAGAAGGAAAGGAGGGCAAAATCAACACCAGACTTCTCCACATTACACACATGTTGCTGCGCAGTTCGTCGCCGTGCCTACCGTCACGTGACTCCCTGACGCTTAGAAACTCAATCAAGTCACAACTGGTTTATCTCATTACATCAAATTACTACTTAATTCATTCACAATAAGACTTAATCAAGTCACAACTGGTTTATCTCATTACATCAAATTAGTACTTAATTCATTCACAGTAAAACTTAATCAAGTCATAACTGGTTTATCTCATTACATCAAATTACTACTTAATTCATTCACAGTAAAACTTAATCAAGTCACAACTGGTTTATCTCATTACATCAAATTACTACTTAATTCATTCACAGTAAAACTTAATCAAGTCACAACTGGTTTATCTCATTACATCAAATTACTACTTAATTCATTCACAGTAAAACTTAATCAAGTCACAACTGGTATATCTCATTACATCAAATTACTACTTAATTCCTTCACAGTAAAACTTAATCAAGTCACAACTCCATTAATTCTTAAATAACTCAAGTCTAATTCATTCTACATTACTTCTCTATACTTCTGAATTAATTTGCAATCGATACTCTATCTCAGTGAAACTCTCAAAAACTCCAGCGTACATGTGCAAAGAAAAAAAGAAGGATTGACGATGCCGAAGTGTCCAGTGCCGCGGCTCTCACAGCCCATCTCCCAGGCCCGGGGAGAATGAGACGAGCGCCACGGCATGACGTCATGTCTCTGGCCAGTGTTCCTATCTGATGCATGGGGGGGGGGGGTGACCTCGTTCACCATCCACGAATCCACCCAAACCGTCACCAGTCCACATGTAAGCCGGATTTGCCACCGCGCGCGAGAGAAATCTCGCAATTTCTTGCGCGAGCATTCGCTTCCTGCTCAGATATCACTGCCCCTTTGCGCTTGACAGCCGGGGGGGGGGGGGGGGATGTGATGGATGGCTGACGTGTGCATACTCATAGAGTCGGAGATCTCGGTTGCCGGATGCGACCAGGGCGACCCGTCCCGCCGTGGGGCGCCGCGCTGCGAAGGCATCCCTTCGCAACGACATTTGCCCATGAGGTGGAACTCGCCTCATCAAGGTCGCTGTACGTCTCTGTACTCAATGTTCTCAAGCGCCGCCTAACTCGGGGTGGCCGCTGCGGCAGAGGAGGCGGGGGCGGGGGTCCAGTGTGTTGGTGGACATCATAACAGGTCAAGGTTTGTGAAGACTGGCCTGCGGCGGGGGCTGGAGACGATATGACTCTCCCATCTTGTCCACGTGGTCGTAGCTCATATTGGCTGGCTGCTGCAGCGCGTGGCGGCGGTAGGCTAGCTTCGGAAGGGCGCGTCCGCGCAGCCGGCGCCGGACGGCCTGTGGTGTGATCCCGTGTAACTCGGGGGTTCGGTTCCCAATCGTCTTCTTCTGATTCAAGCTCGGGGAGGGGTCGTGATGGGGGCATCGGGGTTTCTGGTGTGGGTTCCTCCCGAACAGAGGACTCGCCTAGTAGATGCGAGCGACGTTTCTGCAGTTTTGTAAGTTGATCAACGTGCACTGTCTCAATTTTGTGCGGGTTGGTGACCATGGCGATCCTATAGTTGCAATACTCGCCATGGTCCTGTGGACATTCTCGACAACTTCTTGGTATTTCGGCGAGGGACCCGTGGGCTATACAAAAACACTAGGTCGCCGGGCCGAATTCCCTTATCCACAGCTATTTTCCTTCTCTGTTTCTCTTGATTGGCAGCTGCCGTTTCCAGATTTGTCTCTACTAACTCATAGGCTTCGCTCAGCTTGTTTGGTGAGTTGCTCGCCATAGCTCTCGGTGTCGGCGTAGGTCGGGGGTTCTTTCGTCTGCCACAACTGGTAAGGCAGGGCAACATCTCGGCCATAGAGTAAAAAGTAGGGGGTCTCATGGGTGGAACTGTGGGTGGTGCTCCGATAAGCCATCAAAATAAATGGCAGATGTTCATCCCACACGTCATTCTTGTTGGCCACCAGATGAGACAAAATGGAGGCTATGGATTGGTTGAATTTTTCTACGAGGCCGTTGGAGCTTGGATGATAAAAACTCGTGTTCTGTTTAGTAATACCTAGTCGGCTAAACACCTCGGTCATCATGCAACCGGTAAAGTTTGGCCCGTTTTCGCTGATAACGGTGGTGGGAATTCCGTGCTTAGGAATAAAGTCTTCCACAAATGCTGTGGCAATGGACTCTGCCAATTGATCAGCCAGCACGTAGACCTCTGGCCATTTGGTAAAATAATCCATAACCACTAGGGCATATTTGTTTCTTCGCTGAGTGAGGGGGAGGGGACCTAAAATATCCATGCCTATCCGCTGAAAGGGACGACTTGTGAGCGGGGCTCGAACCAGATTTCCCTTCTTTCTCTCTTGGTAACCCCTTCATTGCAGACAGGAGGTGCATGTCTGGACGTAATTTCGAACATCTGCATACATGCCAGGCCAGTAATACTCCGACCTTACCCTCTGTAAGGTCTTATACTCTCCCAGGTGGCCTGAGCATGGGTTGTCGTGGCATAATTCTAATATCTGTCCTCGAAGACTGACGGGGATCGCTAGTTGCTCCGTGGCTTCCCTGCGGGTGCTATGGCTTGCCGGGGGGCAAAAATGGTATAATATACCTTCTTTCAGGTAATAAGGTTCGACAGCACTCGTGTGTGATTCGGGTGTCCTTTTCTCTAATATTTCGATAGAGTTCCTAAAAGTGGGGTCCTCCAGCTGTAGGTTCCTTAGATGGGCTAAATCGCCAAAGGGGTTCTGGGATGGGGTCTCTCTCTCTACTGTCTGTATGTGACGGGACAGAGTATCGGGAGGGATATTATGTTTCCCAGGCCGATAAATGATATCAAAATCGTAGTCTTGTAGCGTCAAATTCCACTTGGCCAGTCTACTGGAGGGGTCCTTAAGCTTCAACAAATACCTGAGGGGGGCATGGTCAGATATGACCGTGAAACGTCGACCATACAAATACTGTTTAAAATGCGTGATGGCAAAACTTATGGCGAGGGCTTCCTTTTCAATCGTTGAGTAACGGGTTTCCGGGGGCTACAACTTCCGACTGGCGTAGGCGACCAGACGACGGAGTCCATCGTCCGTTTCCTGCTCGAGTACTCCGGCTACCGCGATGTCCGACTCATCGGTCGACAGGAAAAACTTCCGTCCAAAGTCGGGATAAAGGAGAAGGGGTTCTGTCATTAGCTTTCTCTTTAACACTTGAAACGCTTCCTCAGCTTCCGGGGACCGTTCAAAACTAGTATCCTTCTTCACCAGGTGAACTAAGGGGGCCATGAGGTCGGCGTATCGATCGATGAAACGTCGGTAGTAGCCTGTTAGGCCTAGGAAAGCTCGAACGTTTCGAACACTAAGGGGGTGGGGAAAATCTTCGATGGCTTGGACGTTCCGCGGGTCTGGCTGGAACCCTTCTGCGGAAATCAAATGTCCCAAGTACTTCACGTATTCCTTCATGAATTGGCACTTCGCTGACTTCAACTTTAAATTGTAGGCCCTTAGGCGGTCAAATACCCTCTGTAACCATTCGGCGTGTTATTCAAATGTCTGGGAGGCTACCATTATGTCGTCGAGGTAGACGAGAACTTGCTCATGTCGCATTCCCATTAGCACATGGTCCAGTAAATGCTGGAAAGTAGTGGGACTGTTCTTCAGTCCAAATGGTATGTAGTTAAACTCAAACAACCCTTTCCTGCTAATGAATGCCGTTTTCTCCACGTCACGTGGGTGAACGGGAACCTGCCAATAACCAGATACCATATCCAGCGAGCTAAAATATTTGGCGTGAGCTAGTTGGTCGATAATTTTGTCTATGAGGGGGAGGGGGTACGAGTCCGGGACTGTTTTTGCGTTTAGTGCCCTGTAGTCGATGCAGAATCTGTATGTGGAGTCTTTTTTCTTCACTAAAACAATGGGTGACGCAAAAGGAGAGGCGCTTTCTCTTATTATCCCTTGCTCTAACAACTCATCCACTTGTCGGTCCAATTCGCCCTGCAGCGTGAATGGCACCCTGTATGCCCGCTGTCTCATGGGGTGATCGTCGGTTAGGTGGATTTCGTGGTACACAGCGTCTGTGCCGGTCAATTCGCTGACATCTCTCGCAAACACATCTCTATTTCTCATCAACAGTTTCCCCAATTTCTTTTTCTCCTGGGGCCCAAGATGGTCCAACTGGAAATCCTCCAGGGACAGGGGCACGTTTCTCCTTTTTGGGGGATCACTAGGTTGCTCTATCTGTTCGGCGTCAAGTGCCTCCAGCCGGGCGATGCACATGCTCTTGTTCAGCCAGATGGGAGCCAAAGAGATATTGGCGACCCGTACGTTAAGTCAGCCGCTACCGACGAGTATGAGCCACGCGCAGGGAACCAGTTTTCAGCCGCTCATGTGGCTGAGCCAAGATCGTGCAGCCTCGAAGCTGGGGGGCAGTGCACTCAACGAGGGCTATGCGCTTGGCTCGGGGAGAGACGCAGAGCTTCTGCACGATGCGCCCTAAGTACGTGGGTGTAGGGGAGGGGGTGAAGGTTGCTCCTGGGCGGGGTAGGCGGGCAATGTGAGGGGGGTGCTCCTAGGGTTCGATTCCTTGTCCTCTTTCCTTCGCAGTGTGCCCGAATGACAATCAATGACGAAGCGGTGCTTTTTAAGGATGTCGTGTCCCATGATCATGTCATACCGTGGAGTGTTAATATCGAGGGCTACCATTGGGTGCTCAAAACTAAACTCGTCGAATGGGAGGGTCACCATGAATCTGCCTAGCACCGGAAGGGGGTGTTCATCTACTGTTTTCAACTGATGCTGAAGAGGGACCATTTTATGGAGGAACCGGCTCTTCAAGTGCTGGAAACACCGGCTATCCATGACGGACACAGTGGCGCCGGTATCGATGAGGACCGACACCTCCGTGTCCAAGACATGTGGCAAGACACAATGGGTGAATTTTCATCACTTCTTAAGCTGGCACACGGCGTAATGTGGATGGCTAACGCTTCGAGGGGACTCTGGGAAGTGCATCCGGGGCTTCCCTCCCGTTCCAGTTTAAAAGGAGCCGGAGGATAGTTGGCGGGCTCCATCTCCTCTCTGCGCTGATCTCGGGTTTGCCGGGGGGAGAGACAGGGGATCCATTGCTCCTCATCCAGCGGGTTCTCCGTGAGGTCACTTGGTTATGGTTCTGGAGCTGGGCTCGCCGCGGTTGGTATCGCGGGCCACGTGGGGTAAGGGGCGAAATACACTGACAGGCGAAATGTCCTACTCCACTGCACGCAAAACACGTGATGCCCTGTCGATCTGCCCAGAGGGGCTGCCGTGGCTGGGGCCGACTGATGCGATTTCGTTCCTGCTGCCCTTCAATCTGCTGCATGCGCTCCCCCAAACGTACTATATCAGCCTGGATCTGGCACAGCGGAAGGGCTGCCAACAGGTCCTGGAGCTGGGGTAGAGGGTTCGGCTCTGCGGGTCTTGTGGGCATTTCCTCGTCAAGTGCCCATATGGCTGCCATTCGCCCTACGGCACGCTCGTTGCCTTCCTCCAAAATGGCCTTAGCCAAAGCCTCTTCAAAAGTGCTTTGGTTATGGGACAGCACAAAACGTCTGAGCCGCGGGGCCAGACCGGCCAAAAATTGGGCAAGGCGCATCTGATTGCCTATTCCTGGTTCGTCGTTGTCTGTGCTCCTCCCGGCGGTTCCTAAGAACTGATAGGCTCGGGTTCGAATGCGGGCAGCGTACTCTCTAACACTTTCGTCCGTGGCTTGCTGACAACTCGTGAACTCGTGCAAGCGAGTGGCTAACGGGGTCTCACTGTCAAATCTTTCTAATACAGCCCTCTTGAAAGTACTAAAATCTTCTTCATTCCTCAGCTCTGGTGATTGATTGACAAATTCTGCGGCGGCTCCTTGCAACTTCGAGCGGGCAATAATGTCCATTTCGCTCGGCCGCCATCGTGCAATTTTTCCTACTCCCTCAACTTGTTCGAAAAAGGCTGCTGCAGTACAGCTGCTATTTCCCTCGTACGGGTTCACTAAATTTACAAACCCCACCAGGAGGGGTCCCGCCGTTAGGGACGGCTCCTGGATGGGTGGCGCACTCATGTCCTGACTATCCATGGCCTTCTATCGAGTAAAAAGTGTACTGAATGTTGTTATGATGCTCGAATTTATTGTATCCTCCGGAAGTGCAGGGAGGTGTAGTACATAAATGCAATTCTAAATAGTAACACAAACAGATTGTCACTCCTAGCTAATAAAAATAATGTAGCAGTCCCTAGTTGAAATCTCTCAAAAATCCTTCTATGCAGCACTACTCCTGGGCCTAATCTATTTTCTTAAAATTATAACCACACATAATTCCTTATGCACAATATTTTATGAAAAACCACTAATATATATATATTTTTTTTTTCACAGATGTCTCTGAAAATCCTGCCTACAAACATATATGCCACTCTAACTAGTTCAACAATTGTCTACTAGGTATACATAGTTTAGCACAGTACAATATTCCATTTTTAACACTAGCAGTTTCTAGCGCCGCTTGTCTCCACATAGCCATACATCATTTCATATTAAACGTTTCGGATTTTCCATTAACACTCCGCCATAACTTTCTATTCACAATCATAATAACTTTCAATTCATAATCCATCATAACTCTCTATTACTAATCTACAATGACCTTCTATTAATACTCCACATAATTTTCTATTAATAATTTACAATGAATTTCATTTACTCTGCCGCAATAACCCAGGTTCGAATCCTGGCCACGGCACCAATTTGCTGTGCACCCCACCTGCTCTCGGAGATAGGGTGGACACAACTAGGGGAGAAATTAGCTTGTAACTTCAATTCCCCAAAAAAACGACGGTGAATTGCGTTGTGTATTTTTACTCTTTTAATTTCTCTGGTGACAAAGCCAGGTTTGTTTCTCTCCAACATTTAAAATAATAGACATTCCTAAGCGGCCGATCTTTTCCTCTCCTGTTAGGACATAACTCGACAAGACAAAGGGGTACCAAACAAACATTATTTTATTATTTTGATCTCTTAACTAGACATAGAAAAATCATACAATTCTGGATAAATCACTGAATTCAGTCATCTCCCTCTACTTGTACGAAAACGTCCTTACTAGATGCTCAAGACATTCATTTAAACTAAGAACTGTCTTTGGAGTCACTGTCCTGGCGAAAAACTCAGGCCAAATGTTCGGAGCATTAAAACCAAATGTTCGCTATGGGAGTTTTAGTGACGGCGGCTGAACACTGCAGAATCGAAATGGGAGCCCATAGCTGATAGAGTTTTTCCCTTACCTCCTTCCTTGTCCAGCTATTGTTGTTCTGTCCATAAGGTAGCATCTTTGTCCATGCTTTTTTTGCCTGTCTGCAGCGCAGGCACAAGGCGTCCTGCAACATCTTAACAACTCGCAGCCGAAAACTTACGCGTCTTACACCAAGAGCGATAGTCGAATGAAGAAGGGCGAAGCTTGGTTGCTTCTCTCTCAGGAAGGCTCTCTTGGCCTTTGTTCTTATCTTTACACCAATCGTCTTTCCTTAAGCGCGATGTGTTTTTCGCTGATTGGTCAACTGGGGAAGATCCAATGTAAGCGATCTCCCCCCCCTTTTCCCTCTCCGTGTTCCTTGGCGTGGGTCCGAAACGGAGGCGTCCTCCGCGCTCGCCGCTGCGGGGGAGGGGGGGGGGTCAGGAGGTCACCTTGACCTTTGCTTGCGTGTCCTGCCGAATTTGCGAAATGGCGGCTGACTCCACGGCCAGTGTCCTGGAACCTTCTGGCCTCCAAAGTCGTGTCCACAGGAGGAATTCGCTGTGAGCACGACAAAGCCACCAATGCATCTGTCATCATTGCAAACAATGGGAATATAACTAACCGCATTGTTTAGTACATCACTGAAATGCTCAGCCCACCTAGCCATGACAGAATCCTGACCTTCTATAACCTTAACTTGTTTATCCTTCAATCCCTGTATACCTGTCCGTTTTCTACCAAACAAAACATTAACTATCTGGTACAGCTCTCTGCCGTTGTGCTGTCTAACTGCTTCCTCGCCTTTGTCAGCCAAACCATCAAGCCAAAGATTCTCATCAGCAGCTAACTGATTTTTTACACGTTCATTATGTTCTCTGTAATGCTCTCTATTAGGACTAGTAGGGTATTGATTTACAGCATTCCTGCAGTTCTTTCTTTCCAAAATAAGCTCAAGTGCCTTATCACTCAGATAATTTTGCCTCTTCTGCTCCTTTTTTCCTAAAAGAGTACTGTTAGTGTCCAAAAAAGCCTGTTTAAAATGATCTCATTCTTCCTCAACTTCAGTAGTAAGCATACCATGACTGTCATAATGACTAAGTAACCTATCGTGGTAAGCTTTGGCTATAACTGGGTCTTTCAGAGCTTCAGTATTAAAAGCAAATTTTTTAACCCTAGCACAACACTTTTTAAGTTTAAGTTGCAAGACATTTTTAACAAGATAATGGTCAGATCCAATTTCAGCTTCCCTATATGCCCTGGTATTTCTAACGAACTAGCCCATTTGCTGTTAATTAATATATAATCAATCATATTCCTATGCAGCCCATCGGGTGAAACCCATGTGTACTTATGTATGTCGCGGTGTTTGTAGTAAGTGTTAGTTATTCTGAATCCATTGAGTTTACTTACCTGTAGGAGACGTTGCCCATTGCCATTGCAGCTACCAATACCAAAAGGGCCTATTACTCCTCCCCAAAGGTCAGAGTCAGTACCAACTTTGGCATTGAAGTCACCAAGAACAAGGGTAATATCTCCTTTCGTGATAGAATTCAAAATATCCTGAAGTTGTCCATAAAATCTATCCTTCTCATCCTCATCGGCATCCTCAGTGGGGGCATAACAGCAGATAACATTCTCGTCTTTAATGCTTGTCTGAAATTTTGCTGTAAGGAACATTTCATTAATGCACTCATATCCTAGAAGAGCATCACTAGCGTGTCTGCTGAGAAGCAGACCCACGCCTTGGTGATGCTTATTGTCGTCCCTCCCTGAAAAGAGAAATTTAAGATTATTTTTAAGAATCTGACCTTTATCTGTCCTCTGGTCTCTTGCAAGCGAAGAATATCTAAATTATAATGGTGGAATTCTTGTGTGAGGACATCAAGAGAAAAAGCTCTGTGCAGAGTCCTCACATTCCAACTTCCTATGGAGAGAAAATGGTTAGTGGGATATTTAAAGAAACTATGTTTATTGAGAGAGGGAATGCCGACAATATCAAAGAGCCCCCTAATCGCAGACATGGGGCAAAGACCCGTTCCCCCACCACTAATGGCTGACGCCATCAACACTGGAAGACTTCCTCCAATGTAGAATTTGACGATGCCAATAGAAGCAAAGAGTTCAGGTGCCTGCGATGACTTCTGCTCAGGATTATCCACCAGCTGATAAACATATCCTGTGAATCTATTCACTTGGGGCTGTCAACCCACAAACAAACAGAAAACACAGCGGAAGATTTTCCCTCCATAGAAGCCCACCAGTGCAGCAAAATCAGGATCCATAATCAAGCTCAGAGCCATATATCTGCCCAGTCCAGTAGGTTTATATGGTCAGCACCAGGACCCTGTGTGGTTGACCACTCCTCAGCAGGGTAGAAAAAAAATGAAAAGTAGCCATAGTTGTCCAGATCAGTACTCCACACTAATCTGGCAGCCCTCCCCTTCCGTTCACTTCCACAAGAGAGTATCTCTTTTGAAAGTTACTAACGGTCCGGGGTCGGACATTAGGTGCTAGGCCTGGCCGATTCTATGCATCATCACAGGGGATTGGTGCATTAAATACTAAATTCTTAATAAATAAACCGTTTCACGACTTTTTTTTTCAATAAATGATTAGATGCCAAGTTATGTGATTTAATAGCTAAGTCTAACAGAATATAAATTATAATATTAATATAATTGAATAATAATAAGTAATTACAGAAGGATTTAAAACTAATTTCCATCTGTACACCAAGGACTTGATTTTACATTAAGACGCTATGGAAGCTGAACTACCTGTACATCGTTTAGAACTGTCTGTTTTCGTTGCCAGAACTCGCCAACAAACTATGCAGATATAAATTCATTTATTTTATTCC